>OMNN01099604.1:315-13058 GCA_900302755.1 Chromis chromis | reverse complement strand
ATATAGCGCATATTTACATGTCATCACATAGCGCTTATCATCATAAGGTCTCAGATCTCAGAGGAAATAATTGATATTACACACTCACACACACACACACACACACACACACACACACACACACACACACACACACACACACGCATATAAACAATTACACATATAAAAGGTCCAAAATATATATTTTTTTTTTAAGGTGTATGCAGTGGGATGAGACATCCAAAAGTTAAAGTCATCTCTAATTCAAAATGTTTCTACCTACCCTGAAAATGTAACAGGAAATTGTGTGGTTTCCCTTCAGAACATTTCATTTGCCCTTATTTAACTTAATAAGCACAATATACCCTTTAAAGTGCATCTACACAAGTCCAACACAACTCCTTCAGGTCTTTCAAATGGTGTCTGTATCTGAACAGCATATTCGTTATCACATTTAACTCCTTAACGTAAATCAACCAACCTCCCGAAGAAACCTGAAAAGTTTCAAGAGATGACAGAAAAGAACTGCATCTCTGTGAGAGTGGAGGGTCGTTGTGGAGGAGGCAGAAATATGCACATATTTATTAAAGGAAATTCTTCACGCCATTTGCAATGCTATTTATTGCTAGTCATGCTGACTTTTGTCAACATGCATGGGGGTATATTGTGCAATGACATTATTTCCTCAAAACCTGTGGGCATTACAGGGGAACCCCAGATAGGGAAGGAGAGAAAACAATAACTGATGCAACTATTTACTGTGTATCTTATTTTTAAAATAGCCAGTGTATGCTATATTGGTGAAAATAAAATATTAATAGGAGGTGGAATCCCAAATGCATTTTGAGCCTTTTACTTTTAAAGCTGTTCTTGGATTTAATAACAAATTAAATTATAATTTGCTGTATATCATGATGATTTGGACCAATATAGTCTGACTTTTTTTTGCAATTATTCTTACACTCCAGTGCTGCTGTGGCTACTTTCTGTTTGATGCCTTGCTCTAGGAGACTTCAGCAGAACTTATTCTTGCCAGTATGAGGCTTAAAAATCTGCAAAATATCACTGATTTCATTACAGTAGAGCACTAAAAGACATCCACCTTCCCGCATAAAATCATGAGTCCACATTCAATCAAATTTTTTAAACACTTTTTTTATTATTATTTAAAAAACACGCACAAACATAAACAAATATGTACAAAACCTTTTTTACACTTGCTTTGAGCAAAAAATTTACATCAGCTTTCACCAGAAGTTGATAGTTAAGATGCATCTCTGTCCCTTTAACTGAAGTTCACTTATAACGGAGGGGGAAAAAAGTGATAATAATGTGACACTATGCATTAACTACCAGACAAAATCTGCATGCACCAAATGTAATTCCCCCTCTTTGCACTTTGAGGTAAGCATTGGCCACCTCATGGTTAATGGCTATGTGTTATAATGCAATTCTCTGCCTGAGCTAAACTACAACAAAAAAATAACTGTACACCAGAATGCTTTGAACCTGCCAAAAACACAAATAATGAACAGAATGTGAGCTCCTGTCACACAGCAGTGCACTTCTTCAAAACCTCTCTTCGCAACTTCACATACAAGGGTGAGGGAGGTGAGCCGAGCACCGAGCACACAGCACAAGTTCTGGGGGGGAGGGTGTTTTAGCTTAAGGTGTGGACACCGGAGGGAGGACGACGATGATGATGAGTGAATCAGCTGAGATGAAGGCTCGAGTGGGGGGGAAAGATTGTGACCAAGAAAGAGCTCTATAAAAAGTCCACAGTGTCAAAAACACTGTCCTGTCCTGGAGATCTAATACCCGAGGGAGAGCTGGTTGTAAAAGTTATCCCAGATGTCGTTTTTCGGGTTTGTGAAGTCTGAGCTCAAAGTTGTGTATTGTGGAATGTCGTCTACTTCGTCGACTGCAAAACAAACAAGAGAAAAAAAAACATTAGGGGATGTGGCCGATTAAGACTGCTAATTTCATCTACAGCTGCTTGCAAAACCTAACCACATGGGGTTACTGTTATAGGCCAACTGATACCAACTGTAAAAAGTGTGTTGCGTGAACAAACCCTCACGGAAACACATATTTACAGCCGTTTTACACCTAAATTACCAACAGGTAAGCAGCTGAATCTGCACATCCATCTGACCCATCAGTTAGCAGCATTTACCTGAGGAAGAGTCACTCCAATGGCTCCCTGGACTGGTGCATGCTTCATTGTTCAGGAACCCCTTGCCGTCTAGACTGTTTTGCATCCAGTGTGATTCACTCTCCAGTTGCTGGCAAATCTGAAAGAGCAACACTGGACTAAGTATGGAGCTTTCACACACCAAACAGTCTTTAACAATCTATAGTTTACTTTTTGGGGTATTATTAAACAAGCCAAACAGGCAGAGTAAGACAAACATGGGTATTCCTGTCAATGAAAAATGCATGCTAGTAAGAGTAGGAACTGAAGGCCGATGCTTACCTGAATAATATCGTCGTAATCTGGAAGATCACAGCGAGGAGAGAGGGAGAGAAAGAGAATGGGATATTAGTAACATGCTTAAGTTCACTTTTATTGTCTCTAAAATATATATATATTAACAAGTATGAGATATGTGTTGTTGTCTTACCAGAGCTGTGGTCAGGCGAAACTTCAAATCTGTGGGAGAAGCTGTTCGAGCAGCCCTCTGGGCCGATCTCAACTGACGAAGACCATTCAGGAACGTCCGATGGAGAAACAAAGGGCAAATCTGCAACAACAGCAAACAATAACATTAGGTAAGTAAGCATCATTTACCTTAACACCGAAAAGATTTTGTTTGTAGCTTTAAAAATCACAACGAGACAAAGCATTTTGTGTTTACGAGTGTATCAGTATTGTCTTGCTCACCTTGCTGGTCAATCCGCACTGTGCTGTCGACTGTGTTTTCTTGAGTGAACAAAGTATCCTCTTGTGGTGATGCTGCAACGGGAGATTGAGTGTCACTGTAGTCTGAGTCTTCCTCCATCTTCACCACTGAGCTCTGCAGAGACAAAAATAGACAAAACTCTGTGAGATTTACGACATAAAAACAGAGAAAGTTGCAGTTGCATGTCTGTTTTCCTGCCATTTCGTTATCTAGGTCAGTGTGAGAGTGGCCTAATTTGACTATGTAAAAACAAGTGGCACTACAGATACAGTACAATATCGGCAGTATTTACCTTCCTCCTTGTCTTTGTTTCCCTCGCTTTGCTTCGTTTTTCTGTGCAGAGGAGAGAAAAACATTTTTGGTCACTTGCCATCTTAAACAACAGCTCACAATGTGGCTGCAGACCAAACTGACTTCACGAGTAGGACCGAAAAAGAAAAAAGCCAGCAGGCGCTGCACAGCAAAGTTAATTCACATTGCTCACTTCCTGTCAGTTGTCTCACCTCTAGATTTCAGCGTAGAAGGCAGCATCCTGAAGACGCGCACGGCTTGGTGACCTTTGTTCACACTCTTGTCTTTCACCTCCTCGATGTCAGGCAGGGAGTTCATCGCACAGCGGAAGTTGGCTTTCCATGTCTTGGGGTCAGAAGTCTGGCCTTCGGTATATTTTCCTGCAGAAAGCATTTGCACGCCTCAGTTTAGTACATTTTTCATCCTTTAAAGAAAAACAGTTTGCGTTCTCATTCGAACACTTGACATGCATATTCACTCTTTGCTCACCTGTGTGGATGGCCCATTTTTTGAACAGACAGGCATCCTTGTCCAGCTCCCAGCCGTGCCGAGCTGCGTGTTTCCAGGGAATTGAAAACATCTTCTTTTCCTGGAAGAAAACAAAAGAAATATTGAGTTGGCACAAAGATGGCAGCACATAGAATAAATTCAAATAGTGCAAGAGGTTGCTGTTCATTCGTATGCTACTCGTATGCATGAATAACTGTGAAGTAGACTCCAAACTCCAAACGTCATTTTACAACTAGGTCTTGGTGTCTATTTTCACCTGTTTGAAGTGTCAGGAGTTGTTTAAAAGGCTGCCACAGTTGCCAAATGTTTAACTGTTAACTGTAGTATTGTTTTCCGCCTGTACAACACTAAAACCCCACCCCAACCAGTGCTTCAAACAAGCTACTCAAGAGTAACATGCAAATTTTGTGTGAATAACTAAACATCAGCAAAAGACCCATGCAGCCTTGGAAAGATCACTTCCCTCTCTTACCCCAAAAGTCTTTGAATCCTACAACAAATATATTTGAAGATGTCTATTCCTGTACTCATTGTTGGTTTTCTACTAAATCTCATTCACGTGAAGCAATTCAATGTGTTGCAGGTGGCTGGAAGAAAAAGCCTCTCACCTTGTCCACCCAGATCAGACCGGCGATGCTGTTGGACTCGATCATAGTCTCCAGCCATGGCCTCATCCTCATCCTTGACACAGGCATGTTTCCCTAAAATGTGGAACAACGGAAAAAAAGCTTTAGATACATGAGAAATGCTGCTTTATGTCACACAGTAGTGAGAGCAACCGAACTCCTGCCTCAGCCTTAATTTACTGCTGTCTGTTGGCAGGAAGAGGAGTTCACGGTCAGGGCAGGCATGTCGCGCAGGGGGGCGTTTACGCGTAGGAGTAAACGGCATGTATGAAGGTTGCCAAAAACATTTGACTGAACATTCACGGCTCTTCATTCAAAAATACCTCACAAGTGCGTTTGGACTCGTTAGGTAGTCCAAAAAAGTTGACAAATATGCATTTTGCAAAGCAGGACGCATTTGGAGAGTTGTGTTCAGGGGGAAAATTGTGCTCTCCTTCGTCTTTGCTGCATGCATTTCATGCACATATGCTTAAAAAAAAGTCTCTCATTCAATCGATTCTTGTTAGTAAATAAGAGGAGAGGTGCGCTAGAATTACACAAAGTTAAACATTTGAGAGATTGGAAACAAAGTTATTTTTTATCCATGTGGCGATAAGTGAAAGAGTTCCAATGATTATTAAAAAAAAGAAAAAAAAAAGAAAGAAACCCGTCAACAATATTAATATCAGAGAACTCATGCTCATTCATCATATACCTGAAGTAGAAGTGCTAATAAATAAATATCACTTACAGACTGTTTGCGGTAAGATTCCAGAAGAAAAGGAAAATGCACAGGAGTAGTCCGTTTGGTTTAAGTTTGCTTCAGAGATTCTTCTCTCTTCGGTGAGTTATCCTCTTGTGTACCAAGTAGGTAATGACTCCTTACAGCCCAACGCGAGGTTTATATAGCAGATAGCGGGTA
The DNA here is from genome assembly GCA_900302755.1 of Chromis chromis. NCBI lineage: Eukaryota > Metazoa > Chordata > Actinopteri > Pomacentridae > Chromis > Chromis chromis. Next base: position 7,848 of record OMNN01099604.1, on the reverse strand, counting down.
TTCCCCTGGGCAGGGAGGCTGGGCAGGGAGCGCTGTAAAAAATATCAACACCCAGAAAAACATGCAAGTCTCGTCTCCACCGTTAGACTGATACTGATTCGTGTGACTTGCACTGCAAACAGCTGATCATAATATCTGCATATGTGCGGAAACATATAATTTGCAGATTTAATGCAGGGTGAAACGTAGAACTTTAGTTGATAGGATTGATATTTTTTACAGCGTGGTTGCGCATGCGCCGGAGAGCCACTGTTGGAGCAGTAGAGCCGTTTCCGAGAAATCACGTTGATGAGAGCAAGGAGGAAGTTAATAACAACACACGGACTGGTTGCACCCGCTTGCTACACGTAGACAAACCATAAAGCTGAATGACCTGACCTGTCTGGCACGCTCATTTTTATTTTTATTTTTATTTTTTACATGTATTTACCAATCCCACTGTGCAGACATTGCAGTTATCCTGTTTTTTTTTTTTTGCAAACATAAAAATATTTGCACGTATCACTCATTGCATATTGGATAGTGTTACACAGAGCAGAATCAGACAGTAAAATCACTATAGGTTCATGTTTTATTATTACATTCTATACACCTATAACTGCAGTGATGTTATTTCTAATAATAATAATCTGCAGTTTGGAGATTGTGCAAAGTCAACTATGAACATGCATGAAAACTACTGTCAAGAAGCCACATCCATCCTGCAGGTGCCCAAGTTCATCCCGCAATCTGGCTTGACAACATGTGCATGAGACCAGCCCTTTAGTATAAACAGCTACCGGCTCGAGAAGTGGAGCATTTACAAGAAATGATGTAGTAATTTCGGCAGCCTGTAGGGGCAGTGTGCTCCAGGTTTGCTCTGCTTTCATGTGGGCCGTTTGGTGCACAGAGACGGCGGGAACAGAAGTGAAGTATGAGGAAGCAGCAGCTGTGAGCGCTCAAGCTGCAGACGTTTTTACACATATCATTCATATTTCTGGCAACAACTTACCAACACCTCTAGAGAAGCTCAGAATAAAGGAATGCGTGCACAAGATTGGCAAAAATGGCGCGATCAATGCGTAATTTTCATCATACATGTTGGATTCAGTAATCTGGCTTTGCAGAATAGCCATAATACATAATATATTGCAATCCTACATTGAGTTCATGTTTTTGGCTGTGAGCTCTCACACCAGGGAGTTTGGGAAACTCCACCAACCTGCTGTCCATCTAGGGGCTTCCCGTGTCATGTGCTGCGTTTGCGCGCTCACACCGGCTGCGACACTGTGAGGCAATTTGCTCGAGTGCGCGCCCGTCTCTGGGAGGGAATGGCAGGGAGTTTTCCTGCGGAGTTTTCACCGGTAGTCAGGCTGTGGGATTTCCCGAGAAAGTTAGAAATCTGGATATGTAGGGGAAAATCATCCCGGTTTTCCGAATGTTTAATGTTTTTGTCTGAACACTTAATAAAGCTCCTTGGCAGCGCTGCAGGGTGGAGAGACAAATAAGGCCATTCAGTGAAGTAAATGAGGCATAGGCATAAGTTTCGTTTAGACTTTGGGAAATTTTAAGCATCAAACTCTGCTGGTGAATACTTATGCAACAATGTGTGCATTTTTATCATCAGTTTATGGTGGAAAAATAAAATAAAAACTAGAAATCATTGACACTGAGAAGGTTAAACCTGGTAAAGATCCCCCCACTAAAAACAATAGTAGCTATAGTAGCCTTTTTATTATAAGACTAAATATAAAATGACACCTGGCAACCTGGCAGATACCCCCACAGGTAATCCATACCTCACAAGCCATTTTGATCACTACAGACTTGTTAATTGTGCATAATATTAACTTTATTTTCAAAATGTTATGCCGTTCTCACTTTAACTGCAACATACATGTTAGATACACATACAAACATGATTTGAGTTTGATTCATGCCAATTAATTTAGAGTTGATGGGCCCAGGACCAAAGCTATAACTTTAATATCATTAATGATAATCTCTTACATTTTCACAAATCACGGAAGAAGTATTTGTTCTTTGTTCAAACTAATGAATAATCCTCCCTTTGGCACTTATGTAAATGGTATTTAAAAAAAACAAGTTTGTATGTGTATATTGGCATTAAAAACACAGAGGCATGCTTTGCACTGTTAAAAATGTACATCAACATGCCTCAGAACCACTCTTTCGATTTCCTCATATCAGTTAAATGATTTAAATGCCATTTAAAGATGAGCAAGGCAACTATAAACCAAGAAAAGAACAAACTGATTACGTCGAGGGCTCAGCGGGGGAATTATGGGACTTCTTACCTGAAGACGGGGGGAGGGTGGGTTGGTGCCCAAAAATGTTAATATTATTATTACTGATCTGAAACACATGATGTTTTTATTCCCCTATTTAAAACATGTATATCTTAAGGTCTGAATCTCACATATATCATGTAACATATATATATGATGTCTTCTACAGTATAACTACAGTGACAGATACCTGGCCTGCTCCCTGTTTCCTATTTCCAACCTTAACCTTTACCCCTACTGTATCACTACCTCACCTAATCCTGGAATGTATCTACTTTACTCCAACACCACTAACTGTCCATATCAAACTACATCTGATTTTTCCACTCACTCTGACAAATTCCTGTACAATTTACTGTCAGTTCTGTACACAGTGATAGTGTGTCTGATTATTTAGGCCACCTGCAAGGATAAAACAGTAATTTGAGGCTTTGGCATGAGACAAGCTGCTTGAGCATCCAATCTCCCCCTGGACCATCTGCTTTGACAGCTCACTGACACTGGATCAAGCCAAAGCCCTCATTCGTTAGCCATGCAATTGCAGTACACCTCACACAGGTGGGAGGCTGTAAACACTGATTTGTACGGAGAACAGTGGCAATTTCTGGCTGAATTATGTCACATTAGTGTCGTATATTAGCTGTTTGCAGCACGGCAGTTCCGGTTAACTTGTTTTCCATCTCTGGCTGCAGGTATTACAACACACCTCTTAGCTGTTTGGACTTTGTGTGTGTGTGTGTGTGTGTTTGTCAGTCAAACCTGACTTTACTACCTCGGGTGATTCTTTTTCTTAATCTTATTTTCTCACACAAGAAACATTTGCCAAAGTCAAACACTCCCAAGAATCACTTGCCAAAGCACTTGCCAGTCTCACCACTTCTCTGTGCTGTATAAAGGCAACACTTTCCTTCAGGTTCGTAATCAGGTCCTGAACGAATCACAAATCTTAACTGGAAATCTCTTGGAAATTATTAGAAAATGATTCACACAACGGTCTTTTAAGGCATCATTTTGACATTTTAACCCCAACTACTGTGTGTTTGTGGAGATAATAAAGAGAGAGAAAAGAAAAAGTGTTGGAATTTGGTTATGGAGGACAGGAGAGGGCAAGATGAATGGGTGATAGACAAAGCAGGTGACAGAGAGTTACAAAATACTTAACAGCAACTTCAACAGCATGAGCTTGAAATTTAAAAAATACCCTAATTTGAACCCTCAGGTCAAACACACATAAGTTCCATCATCATTCACCCAAACAGGCCTGCTAGTTTAGTGTTCTTGTGTTTTATTGAAGACTGACTTCCAGAGTTTAGCTCCCCCATCAGCCCAGTCAGTGTACTGTTTATAAGAGCTGCAACACAGTCACACAGAAAGTCATCCTGTGTAGGTTTATCAAGAACTCACTATTGTTATCTAAGATGTTAGAGCTGAGAATTTACATTTTTGTTTTATTAGAGCAAAAAATGATCAGTGGTGGAAACTGTACACAGATCTTTAGGTAAAAGTACCTATAGCACAATAAAAATACTCATTAAGCAACACTACATGCGTTTTATAAGCTAAAGCTACATGTTTTATACTTAATTTTGCAGAAAATTATCCCAAAATCACTGATGCATCAGTGCATAAGCAGTATTTTACTGTTGTAACAAGTCAAGATGGAGCTATTGTGATGTATTTTACATGAAGTTTAGTTCACCCAACTTTGATGTCAGGCCACTCCAAAGGCTCACCATACAAATTTGAGGAGTTAAGATGTGATAAATGGGAAAGAAGTGAAGGAAAAAGTGAAGTTCTGTGACACAGAATTTACTTAACTGGTCAGACTTTTCTTGTCTTTTGTCTTGTCTTTTTTTGTTAAATAGTGAAAGGTTTTACCTCTGAGGGCCTCAAACAGCTATTTAAACAAAACAATCTGAGAAGTTTTGAAGGGAAATCAGTCTCAAGTGGAACCGTTAACATCAGAGATCAATTAAATGTTACAAGAACCTTCAACTAGACCTTTATTACTGTATTCTTTTTGATAAGCTTCAAGTGTTATTTATTTACCTCCGCAAAGGAGGTTATGTTTTTGCTGGCGTTTATCTGTTTGTTTGTTTGTTTGTTTGTTTGTTTGTTTGTTTGTTTGTTTGTTAGCAAGATAACTTGAAAAGTTATTAACAGATTTTAATGAAATTTTCAGGAACTGTTGATAATGGCAAGGAACAGATGATTCAATGGGTTTAATCATCGATGTATATTCGTCATTAATTGCACCCAAATATCCATCCCCGCGGCTCAACTTTTAGATATTTACAAAAATGTGTTCGAGGCTTTTTGCACCGTGTGTAAATCGTTTTTTTTACACAATTGGGCACAATGGGCATCAAGACGCTAGAGTCTCATGCCAAATCGTCCAAACACATTAGCTCAGTGATAGGTACAAACTCATTCCTTCCCCGGCGTTTTTGGATCTGCGCGCATCGTTTGGGTCTACACATTCCGATATCGCTAACACCTTTACTTGTAGTGCCGACAAAACGGCTGCGAAATGGGTATTAAAATTTTTTAAATGGTCTTAAAAAGGTCTTAAAAAAGTCTTAAATTTAACTTTTAGAAACCTGTAGGAACCCTGTAATAATAATAATATAACAGAAATAGATCGAATTCATCATAACATCTCAAATACAATGATTTACTCTCATTCACTTGTTTATATAATTTCCAATCAGAAGAGACCTATTGGTCAAATATAAATTCACTATAAATCTAAATTTGGTACCTTTTACACAGTTACTCCAACATTTGAATGTTATAGATTGTCACATGTTAGGCATTTTATATCCCCAGCTCTTCTACAATGACTATTAACTACAGAAATACAGATAATTTAAATTAATCAGCTTTTATGTTTAGTCATATTACTTCATCATAATTACTTTTGATCTAAATGATGTTCAGCAGGTATAATGTTAGCATGTCAGAATGCTAACATTAGCTAACTAGCAGTAAACACAGCTGGGCTGATGGTCAGAAACCAAAGCGTTAAACACATTAAAACGTTGACTTGATGGTGGCTCTGGAGGAAAACTGAGAGGATCGCCAAAATTATTGCAATTTATCTACAGGGGAACATGAATGTCTGTCATCACAGTCCCTCCAACAGTTGATGAGATATTTGAGTCTGGACAAATTTCATTTAATTTATTAATCATTTATTGAGACAGAATTTCTGTTTTTGCACAATTTACACAGGAGAATATTAATTTCTATGTTTGAAAGTACACAAAAATCTAATCTAAAATTAGAGGACTGACTTGTAGATATAAACCACCAACTTGCTAAAGTCTTTTTTATTGTTCTGGTGGGGGAAATGTCACCACAGCAGATAAAACCATCAGTTAGTTCACGATCTTTGTTCTACCTCGACTCTCTGACCTCCGGCTGGGATCCTCCCCTGACGGTCCTGAGGTAGGGGGTCGTGACCCCTGGGCCGGGGAGGCCGGGACGAGTGCAATATTGGAGGAGGGATATGACAACAGTGCACCGCATCCCGGACCTGCCCGACCCCGGGAGGAAACACACTGCACAACCTGAAACGGACGCACAAGCTTCATCATTTTAAAGCACATTATAATAAAATACATTAATTTCCTGGAGACTTACCGAACCTTAAACTACACCTAACCTTAATTTAACATCTGCCTAAACCCAACTTTAGCCTAACCTCAAACTAGACCTAACCTTGATCTAACATCAACCTAAACCTAGCTTTAACCTAACCTTACACTAAACATAATCTTGATTTCTAATGAACCTAAGCTTAACTTTAAGCTAACCTTAAACTAGACCTAACCTTGATTTAACATCAGCCTAAACCCAACTTTAACTCAACCGTAAACTAGACTTAACCTTGATTTAAAATTAACCAAAACTTAACTTTAGCCTAACCTTAAACTAAACCTAACCTTGATTTTAACTTAACCTAAACCTAACTTTAACCGAACATTAAACTAAACCTAATCTTGATTTAAACTTAACCTAAAACTTTACGTTAAACCAAACCTAACATTGATTTAAACTTGACCTAAACCTAACTTTCAAGATCCTGTTAACACTGCTGAGATTTAACGCCTTGACACCAGCTTCAAATCTGGGTCTTCTGAAAATTCTGTTCCTTTATTTTTAAAGGCATTGGCTTCTTTTACATCTTTTGAAAGCACAAAGTCTCACGTTTCATTTTCTATGTTACAAGAAAACGCAACAATAACAGCAATAATCCCTCATATTGTAATACGTGTGTGCACATATCAAAATAGAAGTTTGTTTTGTCCCTGTTGTCTGTAGGAGTACAAACTATATATCTCTATCTATAGACTGTATATCAGATAAACAGCCTAACTTAGCTTCTTTGAAAACCGGACGCAAACAGCTCCTGTAAAATGAGCTGGAAGGATTATTTATATCAGTGTTAATGTCGTATATTATTGGGATGTAGCTGCTGCGTTTGTTTACATATTTGTAGTTTTTCACTCCAACTGGGAGATGTTGTGTCCGAGGCAGCTGGTCGTGAACGCAGCATAAAGCATAAAGCTGCAGCATAAGCACTCTTTTACCATAACCAGATGTTTTAGTTGCTTAAACTTAACAATACTTTAGTCTATCTACTGTTGACCATGCATTGGTTTTTATTCCCAAAAAATGAATGAAAAATGTTGTCATTAAGTTTGCTTGAGTCTGCAGCAGGATTCCTTCCCCTCTCTGGTTCTTTATGACTCTGGCTGGATGTCTGAGCTTGTTGTCCTGCTGCAGGATAAGTGTGGTAAGAATCTAAAATCAGTACATCTTCATGTATTTACAGTTTGTCTATCACATATATTAACTGGGTATCTGCAAATTTCCCAATTTAAGGCCATAAAATGTCTTAAAAAGTATTTTTAATTTAATAATTATTTAAGGGTAATGGATACTTGACAGCATGTTTCTTGTCATGCCTAGCAGTGGAAAACAGCTCACTGCTGAAAAACGTTTTATCTTTTGAGTTACGCATCAGTATTTCCTTCAGCCCTGATTTGCTGACCAAAAGGAGTAAATATTTTAATTAACATGCACTTTACAGACATCAGTTGTAGCTTCTTCTTTTTTTATTGCTGATTTTTGCAGGCACGGTGCACAAAAGAGACTGCAGCAGAGTTAACAAGCAGCTACTGTACTGTACATGTACAACCGCAGAACAACAGATACACTACATAAAAGTGTGTGTGTG
>OMNN01099603.1:0-11680 GCA_900302755.1 Chromis chromis | reverse complement strand
GTAATATATTTTATTTATGTATTTTATTTCTGTTTAAAAAAAAAACTGCTTGAACACTTATTCTTTTTTTTTTATGAAACAAAGTATTAAGGGAAGCTAAGAAGTCTCCACACTGCTGAAGCTAGCAGATTTTTTTTATTTTTTGGATTTTTATTAATATAAAGTAAAGGTTCCACAAATCTCAAAGTGTATTTTTAAATCCTTTAGCCACTGTGGGACAGTCTAGTCCAGATTTGAAAGGTCTAAGTATTGTGGTTTTAGTTTTGGACCTGGTCTAATGCAAAAAAAAAGCACTGAAATCTGCTTTATTAGGTTTTCACAAGTAGAAAGAAGTTTCACAAATCAGAAACTGTGCTTTGCAAATATTTAATTTCTCAGGGACAATCTAGTCCAGATGACGCCTGTCCAAGTATAATGTGGTACAGATGGGGAAAAAAGCAGTGAAACCTTTTGTTTTTGGATTTTCAGAGACTGTGACCTTTTTGCTATTATCTAATGCAGATTTGACCAATCTAAGTTTGTGCAGTTTGTGATCTACACCTGATCGAATGTGGTCCAGATGGGATAAAACCAGACATTTTCATGAATAGAAAAATGGCTTTACATGTTTGAAAGTGGGCTTTAAGGGTTTACCTGAAAAGTCTAACATGGTTTTACATCATGACTCTGAAGCTCTGAATCAGAAGCGCAGTCATACTCTTTAATCTGTTCGTGGAAAAAAAAAACTTGTATTATCCTGGGTAAACATACAGGATAAATTAGAAACATTAATACAGATTATAAGTTCTTCTTTTTAAGCTAAACTAATAACTAACAACTAACTAAAGACTTCGTATTTTGTGTACTGCAGATTTTATCATTCTGTAATTCGCTCTGGATGACTTTAGCTTGAGATTTTATTTGGTAATACATATGGTAAACATATCCTCACAAATACAAAAAGGGATATTGTACTTTGAGCAGGCCCAAAAAGCTGCTCCAATCCGTGCACGTTGTGTTGAGCAATGATAAACTGAGTTATGCTACTCTCAGAAATCACGAAGGAAGTGCGTCAGGAGTTTAGAAGCGATAAATAAAGTCAGTCATAACACTGAGCAGAGGTTGTTTTGAGTCTTTTTAGCTCCTGAAATTACTTTTAATTTTTGTAGAACCTCTCAGGCTTCTGATTTCTGATAATGCCACAGGTTACACATTCTTCTTCCTGTGTTTCTGTGGCAGGTTTTTCAGATTGACATGAATGAAATGGCAGAAAGCAATAACAAGTCTGCAAACCGAAGAAGATCTCCACCTGTGTCTCCTCAGTTATCTCGCCGCTGCAGCTCCACCCAAACATGGCTTCCTGTTGTATCTCCTCCCTGCATTGATGGTCAAACCGAGCAGGATGAGGACTCTGGGGAGTGTTGCGCTGGGATGCAGGCGAGCGGACGTCGCTCGTCTTGTTTCTATGAGGAACTCTTCTGCCCCAGTCCAACTTCCATCCCGCTGGCTGGTGCCATCATGACCTCCTCCGGGCCGCAGACTGATGTGGTGAAACAAGGTTACCTGGGGAAGCTGGAGCGGAACCACAGAAGGTATTTTGTCCTGAGAGCTGGAAGTCACACCGGACCGAGTCGACTCGAGTGGTACAAGAGCCAGCAGAAGTTCACAGCCGTGGAGAAGTCTGTTGGTAAAGCTGCGCTGTTTGAGTCGAGCAAGCAAGGGTTAGTAAAAATAACTTCTAATTGAAAGCCTCCCCAGTTTCATTTCAATGGTGAAATGTTGTTGAAATGAAAACATATTTAATTAAATATGTTCTATTTCTCCTTCATTATGTAAAGATGTCTGTGAAGGTTCATCCAGGTCATGGTTATCCTCGTAGTTTCAGTCGTAGCATCTGGTTGAGTTAGCTTGAAGACGTTTCACCTCTCATCCAAGAGGCTTCATTATTTAAACATTTTATGAAATTGACACATTTGGTGGCTTTAATTGTCAGGTAAATATTTGTATTCTGTTGATTTCAAGGTTTTATATGTCTGTGTGGTACCTGTTGAGTTATTTTGTCATTAGTTCAGGAAATAAACAATTCAAGTTCCAGCTTGTAGTGGTTTTGTTTAATAGAGACAACATTTCGTAAGCTCATCAGCTTGTAGCATTAATGGAATTAGCTTTATTGTTTTTGCTAATTACATTGATGCTTCAAGTTCTAATAGATGATTGATCTTGCTCCGTGTGTCTGGACGAGACGTTTCGTAAGCTCATCAACTTGAAGCATTAATGGAATTAGCAAAACAATGAAGCTAATTACATTAATGCTACAAGCTGATGAGCTTAGGAAATGTCTTGTCCAGTCACACGGAGAAAGATCAATCATCTATTACACAATGACCAAAACCACTACAAGCTGGAACTTTTTCAGAAATTCATAAGTATTTGGAGTAGAGCTGTGGGATCCCACGGTTTAGGTAGAAGCTTTTGTCAGATTTATTTCAAGAAAATCCATGACCCCAACTGGGAGGCCCTAGGTGAGTTGGCACACTTACTCTAGGGTTAAACGTTGTGTTCTTTATAAATTTGAGGGAAAAGATGAACTTAAGTAACCATGAGGGAAATTCTTATGCCAGATATTGCTCAGAAAAAATACTCTAACAAGAGAAAAAAACCAAGAGTAGCTAATGTTAAGTGTATAAGGAGTAGCAGTTTACAGCAGTGCCTTATGGAATAGCAACAAGTATGAGACAGAAATAGTTGGATAAGCTAAAAGAAAATTCTAATAAAAAAAGAAGTAATACTGACAATGATACTGAATTAATAAAGTAATATTGTACACAATAATTAACCATTGTAAATGAAATGGTGTGGTACATATAAGCCTGTAAGGAGCATAAGCTAACAGCAATGCCAAACAGAACAGTAATATTCTATCGCTGAAGGTTTCTCAAGTGTGACATTTTAGAGAATAGGCATCGTCAGTTTTAGTCAAGAGAAGATCAGTGCTATTGCCATATCTGCCTGTTCACTGTGAAGCTGGAGCCAGGAAGCAGCCAGAAGGCACTGACAGAGGAATTCAGAAATGCGCAAATTAAAATTTAAAACCTCTTTACAAAAACAAAGGTGTAAAAATGACATTGCCGTTTTACAGGAATATATGTACAAGACTGTTTGTTAGCTTTGAGCTGCCATTTCCTCAACTCAGGTAACTTTATGATGACAACAAAACTCACAGCGGACAGATATCTCCTGTTACTCTGAGCAAAAACATGAATGAACTTATTTACTATCTGTACGGTAACTGTAGAAACATTATAGTGGAAAGTGAAATCTAATCAAGTCATACTTCCAGGGTGATTTACCTGCGGTGCTGTCTGGGTGTGAGCCGGGTTGGCAGTTCCAGGAAAGGCCACACAGTGGCGCTGTATGCCACAGATCAGACCATGGTGCTGGTGATGGAGGACCAGCAGGAACAAGAAGACTGGCATGATGCCATGAAGAGACTGATGGAGGAAGAGCAGAGGGATGAAGAGCAGGGAGAAGAGGATGATGGGTATTGCACTCTGCCTACTGCGGCTTTCTTCAAAGAGGTTGGACCTGATTTATTTTTATAGTAGACATAAATCTGTCTGAAGTAAGCAGTTAGTTTAAATTGATTTATAAGTAGACATTTATAATTTATTTTTTTAAAGTAATTTTACTTCTGTCGTGTGATCTGAAAGTCCACCAACTTGTATTCAACAGGGCCTGATTATGTCATGTATAAGCTGTTTTAATAACTTGTAAAAACCCCCAAGAGAAGTTAAAAGCGAATCCAGTGGACGTGGCAAAATGGAAAACAACTGCTTCTCGGTATTAATAGTGTCAGAATTAGTGAAAATATTGTACAGAACTTACTCTCTGCTTGCTGAATCTCAACTTACACTCCGAGGTTGTGTTTACAAAGCTAATAGCTCTCTTGTGATGTAAAAGAAAACATTTTTGAATGATAAAGACCTCTTTAACCCTCTGAGCCCCAAGTAGTCTCTGGGTTATTTTTGCCCCGGTTACTTTTTAACCCAGCGTCGACTCATTTTTTGCAGCACAGGAAACAGCACAGCCATGGCTAGAGATAGAGATAACTCAGAAATGTTTGTGCACTATGACAAAGCCGTAGATATTTTACTACCTCCATTTGTATTTTGTTCCCATGTCTGTCTCTTCTATGTAAACACAGCCTGCAGTTCAGCTGAATTTTTGTCATGTGACCGTTAGTTGCTCCTGAGTCACTAACGGCTTCATGGTTTTTTTTACAGAATAGTTTCTGGTTCTGATAAATGGCGTAATTTGGGTGATTTTTGAAAAGAATAACATGCCTTTCAAACCCACTGGTGTGTTTTGGGGTTATGAAGGTTAAGTACTACCAGCTGTTGATTAATATAAATAAAGTCCCCGCTCCTGCTCCCTTCGTCCTGTCAAAGGTTTGGCCCGTGACAGTGAAGCCCAGAGGTCTGGGCAGCTCCAAGTCGCTCACAGGGGAGAGCCGGCTCTGCCTCACAGCTGCTTCTCTCATCCTGGTGAGAGTCAGTGCAGGCAGTGATTTGCCATCGGTCACCATTCCTTTGCTGAGCGTTCGGCGCTTTGGCCACTTGGATGGATTGTTCTTCTTGGAGCTCGGCAGGTCGGCACCCAACGGTCCTGGAGAGATCTGGATGGAAGCAAGAGACCAAGGTAGTTAAGAATCAAAATGGGTTTATTTTACTGAGCAGTAGCTGGACACCGGGCTGTGACTTGTTTATTATGATGTTTGTTTTGCACAGGAGACCCGGCGCTGGCCCAGCACATTCATGAGGCGGTTCGGGAAGCGGTACGGAGGCTACGAGCTCTTCCAGACTTTAGCCGGTCACCGATCTCCAGTCACAATCAGGCTCAAGCCCTTCTGGCCTCAAAACGCTGCAGACCCAAATACAGAGAGAAGCCACTAAATGTGAGACCACCTGGCCCCCTGGTGGTGCTCCCCAGAAACCCTGACATCCAGACTAGTCCCTCACAGTCTTACTCGAGGCTCTGCAACCCAGACACTACAAAGCCTGAATCTTACCTAAGCTTCACCTCCCGTCTCAGCCCATTCAGAGCCCAGCAGAGCTGCATGTCTGAAACTGATAGCTACGTGGAGATGAGGATGGAGCCAGTTAAGGAGAAGGACGGGCCGGGCTACATGATCATGTCCCCTCTGGTCAGCCACAGTTCATCTATGTTACCTAAGGATGACTACGTTACCATGGCGAGCCCACATAAACATGACCGGCCAGCTTATTGCTCCTCCTCTTCCCTTCAGACCTCATTCATCAGGTACGTCCTTCATTTATCTATTGGAACCTGGCACCTTACAACATCAGGGGAAAGTAGGGCTGGACAATATTGAAAAAAGTTGACATTGTGATATTAAAATGACTGAAATAGGTCAATTTGGAGAACAATAATGATTCTAGAATGCCCAGTCAATGTGTCAGAACATTAGCTTTATTTAAAAATTAGTTTGCACATTTTTTATTTGGGGCCCAAAACTTAATTCTCTTAAATATTTGGACTGACTTTTAATGCTAAGTTTTCTTAAGTGGATAATTTAGTATTTTTGCCTTCTATTAAAAGAGAAACAGACATTTTTAGGATTCAGTATCTCCAGAAATTATAATTCCCACAACCATGAAATTCTTTGAGGACAGACAAAACATGTGGATGTGTCCATGTTTCCCCACTAAAGTTGCAGTCTTTGGTTGACATTTCACCAACGTTTTTGAGGTCAGTAGAATCGGATGTGTCGCAAGTACTGGAAGCTGAGGATCCAGGTTTTTGCTTTTTTGACGTGCCCAAATGGTAACGTGGACTCATTTGTAGGACCACAAATATTGGTGTGCATAGGGGTCTGTATATTAGCATTGTATGTGCAAAGTTACATGCTTCCATGTTATCTTTGTGTTGAAATTTAAGGCATGATTTGCCCTGCCGAGATCATAAGTGTAGGAGCAGTTTTGTCTGTGTGTCACGGCTGTGGGAGTTACATTGCTGGAGATATTGAAGCATTGAAATGGCTTCCCAGGTATGGTACTATGTTTCTTTTGTTTGTTTGTCTATAGAGGGTGAAAACATGAAAATTCTCAAATTTTTAGGTCCCGTATAACAAACAAATAAACTCTGAACAAAAACTGAGATGTTCACTGTTATCATCTGGGAAAAATACAGCTAACGGTCAGACTTAAGTCCATTGTAGCTGCATATTATTCCACAGCACTGTTTCAACTTTTGCATTACTTTTTTCATGCAACTCTAGAATGGAAACTTGATTAAAAAAAATAGGCCCATGAAAGTATCCAAGAAGTAGATTAAGAGAAGCAGATAAAACCTGATTTAATAACTGAAATCACATCTTTTGGTGAAGCACTGGCGAACACATCCAAATAGCTTTTTGGTTTAGATGGCATTAGGATCTGACTCTGCCCTCGTCATACAGAGCTTTGTGGTGTTGATTTAAATGGGCAAACACATTAGTTGTGTTGCCTGCTGTTAATCCTCCTTATAGGGAAATATTTCCATACAATTAATGTTGCAACTAAATCTTTAATGTTTTTCTCCATTTACTTGCTCATTTTGCTGTGGAGCCTGCATGTCAACGACCTGTGTCTCCTTTAAATGTAGTTAAAAAAAACTATCTGTGTACCAGAGGCCAAATATTGTAGGAAACTGCATTTTGTCTGACAGACTTTTCTTGTAGATTAGTCATGAGAAACTAAAACTGTACAAGTTTTCTTTTTATATCAAGCAGGAAAAATTTGTTAAACTTTTCTGCAGTGTGATTATTGCACATGGCGTTGTTCCTAACAGATATATCATGCAGCCAATCCTGAAAGTCACTTGGTAGGATACATGACTAATGATAACCTCAAGATTTACTGAGAGGTTTTTGAGACATTAAGTTTGGCCACCACTGAAGTACTTTTTGGACTAACACTTGTGAACTTTGTCCTTTCAGCTCCAGCTCTGACAGCGACTCCCCTCTGCACCCGTCACGCCATCCCACCAATGAGCTCAGTCGGCCACACTGGCTGCTGACTTCACTCCAACAGTCAGAAGCAGATGCGAACCAATCACAGATGAGCACCGGCTGCTCCGCTCGACCACAGGATGACGTGAGGCAGCGGCAGAAACCAGCTCAGAGCACAGCCAGCTCTGCTCCAGTGGGGAGGGTTGAAGAAGGCCGTAGGAGGCCGATCCAGACCAGTCCACATGTTGATACGGGCCAGTCTGCTGGTAGAAGACGATGGCTGTTATCGTGTCTGCCTTCCTGCCTTCAGGCCGAGGACAGATCCTGAGTGTTTGTGATAATTCACTGTTATCTGACCTGCAACATGAGCTGTCCAGAGTGTTCTTGAAAAAGCTAATGAAGGAATAATTTATGTTACGTTTAGTTCAGTGTGACTGACTTTGCTACTGTACTTATGTACCAAGTATGTTTTGAGATTCACAGATAATGTTACGTGCTAAATGTTGCAGTACTCTAAGAAAAATAAAGTTGACCTTATAGGTAATTTAAATGCTCTTTTTCATTTAGCCTTTTTGACAGTTTTTTTTGTCTTTGGTGGTTTTGATGAACAGGTTCAACCTGATTCTTGAACCTAAACCACAGAATAAAAGAATAAAGTCACATGAATGCACATCGTCTACATCCCTTCATTGATCAGCCTCTATACCCACGACATCATTTTTAAAACAGGTTTCTCATTATTTTGACTGTTTCTAAGAATAATTTTAATGTTCTTCATGTTGCTTTAAACTTTTACTGCACTACATTTATGTGATGGATGAAACATTTATTTCTCTACTACCTGTGTCCTCTGCAGGTTATAAAGATCCTGTTTCAGGATTGATTTTAAGGTACTTTTACGAGTTTTTAAGTGTCTTAATGGTCTTGGGCCAACTTATTTATCTGACCTACTTCTGTGGGGAGTAAAATTCAGTATGTCTTGTCCAAAAGTGTGTGTTGGATCACATGCATGATATTGATTTGAAAGTACCAAGTGGAAACATCCTACAGATTGTTTTAGAATAGACCATTTTTATTGTCAATTTCTCTATAGATATATACCCAGGATTAGTGCCATACATAAAAAATGAAACAAGGATGAAAACACAGTATAAATACAATAAAGTAAAATAAAAAAGTATAAATCAAGCTATGTACAGTGAGAGAGCTTATTGAGGTGATGGTAGTGCAAATATGGTCGCAGCAATGTACAGCAGTGTAAATGGTTCAGTAAGTGCTGTCAGAGCTTTTCCATACTTCCTCTCAAACGGATCCATTCTGCAACTCCAATGATGAAGGCACCTCCAACCCAAGTAGCTGCCGATTCCCAGCACAAGCAAGTAGAAACAGTTTTGCTGATGGGCAAATGAAGTGTTATGGAAATGGATCGAGGAGGAGAGAGGTGCACATGGAAATCAGACATTTGCATTTGTTCAACTGACAAGAGGGAATTGTAGGTGATACTATCTACCAACGTACTTAACGTGTTGTTTGTGGAATGAGTTCAGAGATGGAGGAAGTTTGCAGTTTTCCAACGAAACATTCAGACAAGATTTGCAGTTGAGTTGCACTGGAAAATGCAAAACAATGTATTGTATGTGAAAAAAGAAGAAATGAGATGAGTAGAAAAACATCTTCAAGAACCTTTGGGAGAAGTCAAGTTGCTTTTTACTGAAGCTCCTGGGATTTTAGGAATTGAGACATCCTTCAAGATGTTGCCTTTAAAAGACCACCATCAGACCACGACTCCACAAATTCAGCCATAAAAGGAATTAAACATTCAATCATATCATCTTCTCCTGTGTCCTTTTGTTTAAGGTTGCTGTTCCATGTTTTCACCACAGGATGGCGGCGTCAGACACAAACATCAGGGTCTTCAGTCTTATCAATTAGTTGCATTGATCAGCAGTTCATTCTGCAGATAGTGACAATGAATTGATCTGACGATGAAGAGGAGAAAAAGCATTCAGGGAGAAGATTTTTTTAAAAGGTCACTTGGCAGGTTTTTTTTTGGTAATTTTGTATCATCTTGGGGTTCACTTTGCATCTTGGTGCAGCATTTTGTATTGCACTGGTGTCATCTTGCTCCTCTGTGGTTCGTTTTGCATCATTTTTCAGGTGGTTCTGAATATTCTTGTGTTAAATTTCCATCTTTTTGGTTTGTGCTCCCATCTAGGCCAAATGCTGGTCCAAGAAACTGCTACTATCCTCACTCATCATGTGGTACAACCTGCTCAGTGATTCATCTCCGGTGGGTCGGCGGTTTGAGCCCCCGGACTGGCAAGAGGTTGAGGTGGGAAACTGAGAGCGACCGCTAGTCCCAGTCACCACCACTGTTGGCCCTTGAGCAAGGCCCTTAACCCCTGACTGCTCCCCGGGCGCTGCATCCCAAGGGGATCAATAAAGGTTAGATTATAGATTATTATCTGTGTATCTACTAGCTGCTACTGTTAGATCATTACCACTTGAATCACTGTATATAATAATTGTATTGCTAATTTGATTTAATCATTGTAATAATGGCAAAACTTTGATTGTGGTTCTAAGTTTTTAACGAAGACTCAGTTAAAAACAAAATAAAATAATTTACTAGTAACTGATCCAACATTGAAAAGAGTCATTTTAAGTGTAACTGGGCTGGGAGCTGTAATGAATGTAAAGCAGAGGCTAGTGGAGAAGCAGAGGCTAGTGGAGGAACAGAGGTGGGTTTACCTGCTTAAAGGTAGAAGATGGACGAGGAAGCCCTTTAGTTGTAGCGCTCTAAAACAGAGAAGAGGTGAAGGTGTTAGGAAGAGGAGTGGACAGCAAAGTGTGCTGTTACCCTGTAGGTTGGTCAGTAGGTTGAAGTGGAACCAAAGAAGAAGAGGGGGTTGAACTTGGGCACTGAGACGTAAACAGTCAGTCACATGGATCAAACAAAACCTTGTGCTGTATATCAGACTTGTTTGGGTGGATACAGTCCGTTTCATAGAGACGGAGGATTCCACAACAGAAACAACTGGAGGTAAAGCTGATCTGCTTCTAAGGTTGTTTGTGTTGGAGGATGAGGCTCAGTCACAGTCAGTGTTTTGACCAAAGTCCAGAGTGTTGAGTGCATTTGAATGTGTGTGATGACAGAGTGTGTTACCGGTCATGTGGTTACTGGAGGAGTGATCAGACCTGAGAACAGGGTTTACCTGCTGCTGTTGAGGATGTTGGTCTGTTAAGTGAAAAACAGACATTCCTTGTTGATAATGGTGCTGATGTGTGTTGAAGAGTCAGCTGATGACGGGGGACACTGTTGTTCCAGTTGGTTCAATCAATCAATCCAATTAATTAATTTCTATAGCACTTTTCAGAAACAAATGACATTCAAAGTGCTTTCCAGAAACATACATAGAACATAACAAGGACTTGGAGACTAATGTGCAGTTAAAAGTGAAGAGCCAGAGGATCTAAGGGGCCTTTCTGGTTCATAAAGCAAAAGCATCTCTGATATGTAAAGCGGTGCAAGCCCATGCAGTGCCTTAAAAAGGAATAAAATAATTTTAAAATCAACACTAAAAGTAACAGGCAGCCAGTGTAGGGATTTTGGAATAGGTGCAATGTGTGCTCTCCTTGTGGTCTTAGTGAGACCTGTGCTACAGAGTTTTGAATCAGTTGCAGTGGATTAATAAAAAATAACATTGGTTGTATTTGATCCAGTAACATTATGATTGAAAGTCGGGAGCTTAAACCTCCAAACCACCAGGAAAACATGGAAAGAGCTGCAGTCGTTCCTGGTCCTTGTCATTACCATGAACCTCCCAGACCTGAGCGTCATGGTGAAGTCTGATGTGACGTCAGCATGTTGTGGAAACTTGTGCTTGAGGTAAGAGGTAGGCCCTCAGTCCTCACAGGAGCTGGAGATGTGTGAGAGAGGAAGAAGGCTGTTGTGTAAACCCTTTGAGTGATATTTCCTCCACACTGGAGCAACTACATGACCTGCTTGGTTGTGGACAAAGAGTGAAAAACAAGTTGAGGAGATAAAAGCAGCAGGACTTGATCCAGGACCTCCATCAGCAATAATAATGACTAAAAACCTCAAGAGACTCTCTACAGCCCAAGACAAAGCCACAACTCAGCTGCACCAAATCCACTAATCAGTGTGAGCACATGTTAGCATCATGTGTTCACTGCTAACTATGGCTAAAGAAACACATTAAACAAGACAACTATCCAGTACAAACCTCTAAAACACACCAAGAAACACATTAAAGCCTATTTTACTGTTGGAAGCTGCAAGACAAAGCCTAGAGAACAAACTAAAGCAACGTAGATAAACCCGGTTCAGTGGTGCCTGTGAAGAGAAGCAGAGGAAATGTTTGACTGCAGCCAAATAGACTAGCAAGACACTGAGCTGCACAGGTGTTCCTTATCACACCAATCAGCCACCTGGAGAGCCAATAGGAGCACAGGTTCATGGAAGACCAGAGGGCTGAACTACAAGCACAATTAGTAGGTTAGTGAGGTATGCTGGTTCTCAGTGCCACATGACCAGTTAAACACCTTCTTTTGTGTGAACAGAAAGAGTTTGAAGCAGAAAATTAATAAAGGAAGTTTATAACCACATTCTGATGTCTGTTAACTTGAGTTTAGGCCAAAAAAAATTTTTCCTCCCTTCCTATCTACCCC
>OMNN01099601.1:47676-61704 GCA_900302755.1 Chromis chromis | reverse complement strand
ACAACATTATGACCACCCAAATAAACATTGTCCCAGAACAAGCACACTCCCTCATGCAAATGGCAATCCCAAATGTCACTGGCCTACCTCTGCAGGAAAATGCACCCCACCACATGGCAAAAACATCAAACAATCAGGAACATCTTGAGGAACATGACAATGGCCCAAGATGTTGATTTGACCTCCAAACTTCCTAGACCCCATTCTGATCAAGCATCAACAGGATGCAGTGGAACAAGTTTGACTGACAGAGGCCTCACTGCACAAGCCAGAGTACCCAAAGGATCCACTGCCAATGTCCTGGTGCCAGACCCCAAAGGACATCCTCTTGTCCATGCCCAATGGTTCAGAACATTTTTGACCACATATGGGGGACCAACACAATATTAGGCAGGTGGTCATAATGTTATGCCTGATCGGTGTATGTTGTGGGTCCATTTTCTGTTTCTTCCCTCCTGAACCTTATTAGTCTTATTAGACATGGTGATCAAAGAGTTAACTACTTGTTATTTGTTCTGGTTAAGGCTACATAAACATGTCAAAAGCACTGAACAAAACCGGAAGAAGCATCCTGTATTCCTGTGAGTGGCCTTTGTATGAGTGGCCTTTCAGACAGGTGAGAAAGAACGACTTTAAATTTTAACATACATTAATCTATCTCCGTTTTTTTTGGCAAGATGCTGCAAAAATAAAGAATCCTTACTGATCACTGACTGCATGACTTATACATCTTGTGTTACGCGACATAAAAAGAGCATCTCTGTGCCTCCAGCCCAACTACACAGCCATTCGTGAGACGTGCAACCACTGGCGCAACTTCAATGACGTGTACGACTCATGGAGCTCTGTCAAGTCCATCTTGGAATGGACTGCTTCTCATCAGGACGTCATCGTGCCCTCGGCTGGACCTGGAGGCTGGAATGACCCCGATATGGTACTCTGCTCTTCTCCAGCTCTTATACGCTGCTCTCTTTGACCTCAGACTAAACATAGAACCAGAGGCCTTCCAGCACGTTTGAAATCACTTGCCAATTGCTATGTTTTGAGGACATCAAAGTGCTGATATGTTTTCTGAATCTGAACTTGACGTCAACTTGCACATAAAAGAATAGCTTGACATTTTGGAGAAATGCACTTTTTTATGAGAAGATTTATAGGAGCTGGATAACTCAGTGACTAACACCCCAGACCTTGGCATGGGAGATCGGTGGTTCAAATCCCAGTCAGGGCGCAGGTATCCAGTGAGGACCCTTAGGCAAGGTCCTTAATGCTGCCCCGCCTACCTACCTATGTACGTCGCTTTGGATAAAAGCGTCTGCTAAATGAAATTGTAGAATTGTAGGATTCACATATCTGTACACTGAATATGGAGCTACAGCCAGCTGACTGACTTAGCACAACACAATAATGGGAAAACAGTCTGGTAGCAAGAAAAATCCACCTGCTAGAACCTCAGAACTTCACTAAAACCACAATGTATCATGTTTACATTTAATTCTTTATGCACATTTAATAAAGGAGATGTAATAAGACTGAGTTTTATCACCAGACCAACTTTTCCCCTTTACGAAACCACACAAACATCAGTGGTATCCATTTTCTCATTTAATACTAATATGCTTATTTCCCAAAATGTCAATCCATTCCTATAAACATTTTAATTGCAATAGTTGAGGGTGTTTGAGTTTTATAGCCACGAGTTAAATTACGTTTATTCATTCCCATAAAAGGGCTCAACTAATTTTGTGTTTAAAAAGAAACTAAGTTTATTAATATTAAGTTGTTGCTCCACAGTCGAGTCTCAATAGTCCTGAATTGCTTTTTGGAATTTACATCTTTATGACATTGGTCTGTTTCTCCAGCTTGTAATTGGGAACTTTGGCCTGAGTCACGACCAGCAGGAGTCTCAGATGGCATTATGGGCCATCATGGCAGCCCCTCTGCTCATGTCTAATGATCTAAGGAACATTTGTCCTCGCTCCAAAGAGCTGCTGCAGAACAGACACATCATAGACATCAGCCAGGACCCACTGGGCAAGCAGGGATACCGCAGTGCCAAGGTGGGTGTGAGAGGCAACTCAAGAGCAAGATCACCTCCTGTAGGGGCAGCTGTCAGTATTTACGGTGTCTGTAGGTCCCGTTTAGAAATGCTGAATGCTTTACAATGATTATGATCAATTTTAAAATATGGTTGACCTGAAAGTGGCAGTTCAAGTTATCGGTAAAGTGTAATTTGTTCTACAGGTGGACAGTTTTGAAGTGTGGGAGAGGCCCTTGTCAAAGAAGCGTCTGGCTATCGCTGTGATGAACAAGCAGGAGATCGGTGGTCCTCGAGGGTTTGTCTTAGGAGCTGCTCCTGGCTGGAAGATCTGTGACCCCAAATGTACGCTCACGCAGATCCTGCCTCAGTACAAGGAGTTGGGTGTTCAGACTCAACAAAGCAAAGTGGTGATATCCGTCAGCCCTTCAGGCACCTCTCTGCTGACTGTCACTCCCATCAGCAGTGACTTTACAGGCCTTCACAAGCTGCACTGGGAAGACATGTCCATCAGACACAAACACACCACTACTTTATAGTCCTCTGATTGTATTAAATGGAAAAATGTTGAGTTGTTTTTAACTTTTGAAATGGTTTTGCCTTCTTAAAAATCTGTATAAATTTTTTTTTTAAATGGAAGTTTATAGTCTTGGGTTTGCTTGAATCAGTACTGTGATGGGAACAGTACATCTGCTGCTTTTTAAGACGTTGAATAAATCACTGGAAAGTAATTGTTGCACACTTAGTGTTGACTGTCTAGACTAGGCTGCTTAAAGGTTAAATTACCATAACAGACAAAGGCTGAATTTCTCACCTCTAACAAGAACAATGAAAAAGGTTAAAAGGAAGGACTTAACTCCAAAATATGTTTTGAGACATTTATTGAAAATAGCGACAGCTTCATCCATAAGACTGGACCACAGTTTAGAACTGGATGACCTGGCCCTGTAAGAGAACAGAGGAAACATGTTAAGGAGGAGTGTTTCAACACATGTCAAAGATATATGGTTCACTATAAATGCTGCTGGAAATTGAATCAGTTTTACAGATTATCTTCATCCTGTTTTAATGACTTTTCTGCTGGAAGAATGTTTTTAGTCGACATCTGCCTACAAGCATTTGGCAGCAAGAGCAAAATGATTTATAGCTATTACACCACTTAAACTACAAATGTAAAGTTCAAATACACGGTTTTGGGTATCGGACTTATTTCAAATATATAACTTAATGCTATAAAGTAAACCAGAAGATAGATTTCGTTTCATCAGGCTTAGAATGGGCCTTTGGTGTTTGGTCAGCAAACAATAAAAGCAATGAGCAGCACCAGGAAAAGGTAGCCACACATTTTCTTAAGGCTTATAGAATCTGCAGCAATGTTTGTGTGGTCTAGGAATGTCACATTTTAGATCAACACATTGGTTTAGGAAACTGAACCAATAAAATGACTACCGACTTATTCTAAATGTACATAGAAGTAGGATTAACAATAACTGTCTTCATGCCAAAATGTAAACCAGCAGCCGAGTCGTAGTGGACTGCATTTTATTGATGATTGTTGTCAGACTGCATTATGTCCTCCATGTATCAACAGCATGTAGTGTGTACACTGTACACAATGCAGTCCAAATCAAACAAAGACACTTGCTGCATCTTAATCAGAACAGATCAACACAGCTCTCTGTGTTTAATAACTCCAGTCACATGAGTCCTATCAATGGAATCTTCAATCATCCCAAAAAATCCCTACAAATATTCTGCAGTAAGATGTGCTCTAATCAAAATATAAGATGACTAGAACTATTATGAACAGTGGCCAACGTCCATTTCTTATTTATCAAAGAATTTGTAATGTTGGAGTCGGCCCTTACACTTTAATCTCATTATAAGGTCCCGGCTCTTTAATATTGTCTTTAACTACTTTCTCTTTCCTTACACG
This sequence comes from Chromis chromis, assembly GCA_900302755.1. Taxonomy (NCBI): domain Eukaryota; kingdom Metazoa; phylum Chordata; class Actinopteri; family Pomacentridae; genus Chromis; species Chromis chromis. The sequence continues at coordinate 57,730 of OMNN01099601.1, read as the reverse complement.
CCCTCTGAAAGTGTGTTTAAGTGTAAAAAAAAAGTGCTGTATTGTAAGTGTATTTTTCTATACATCTATTTGCAGTTCGGTAAACCAGTTTACCCTTTTGTAACCATTCTATCTTAATGAACATCAACATGTCAAAAGATAGTTGGGGTAAAAAGAGACATTAAAAACAATTGGAGCCACTCATTATAGTGAATAGTCAAGATTCAATATATGATGCATTATTTATTCCCTACCAAATAGAAGTTAAAATGAGCAAAGATGGATCAACACGTGGAGCCCATTTTTATAACAGGTGGACATGTTTGGGGCAAACTTGATTAATTTTGATCTAGATTTCAGAGAGCCAAGAGATACTCTAAATGATACTAATTAAATACATAAGGAGAATGCACATGCAGACCTTAAAAATTACACATAAGCGACTCCTACCTTTCTCTTCTTGTCACCACCCAACTCGAAGTGCTTGCATCTCTTGATGGCAAGCATTCTCTTGGATCTGCAGTTGGCCTCCACACACTCAAGCCTCAACACAATTTTCTTTGTAGTCTTAGCCTGAAATGACAACAAATCAGTGAGTCTGATTTCTTACACATTGCTGCTAGAACTGCACAACATATCATTTTAGCATCGACATTGCAATGTGCACATGAGCAGTAGTCGTTAGTCAAACTGACTCAAACATATCATGCTCCAACTTCTTTTAATAATAATTTAACCTTTATTTATCCCCATAGGGAAATTCAGCCTCTGCATTTTACCCATCCTACAATACATAATGGTAGCAGGAGCAGTGGGCTGCCACGGTGCAGCGCCCGTGAAGCAGTCAGGGGTTAAGGGCCTTGCTCAGGGGCCCAACAGTGGCCGCAGTGGGATTCGATCCTATGACCTTCTGATCAGTAGTCAGGGGCTTAACCTGTTGCGCCACCACTGCCCCCATTTCACTGCTTGATAGAGAAAGAAAATTCTTGTGGTTCTCATTTTCAATGATTAATCTACAAGAGATGTCTGTCAGACAGAATGAAGGTTCTCGCACACCTTCATGTGTTTTTTATTTCATTAAAAAGAAAGCATTCAGTCTACACATGTGAACAGCAAAATGAGCCAGGAACAAGACACATATGGAAAAGTAAGCTCTGGTTGCAAAAACATGTTTTGTCACCAGTGTCTTGCATTATCAGCTCAAGGAAGATTGCTTTTGTTTCATCATTTATGGGCAGTGGTGACCCATAACTTGTAACCGATGGGTTGCTGGTTCGCGCCCCCAGACTGGCAAGAGGTTGAAGTGGGAAGTGAGAGCAACCACTTGTCCCAGTCACCACCACTGTGGGCCCTTGAGCTCCTAGTATGTTAGGTTAAGGTTAACTTTGAATAGGATGGGTCAAATGCAGAGAAGGAATTTCCCCAAGGGGATCAATAAAGGTTAGATTATTATTTAAATCAGCACTACTCTGGATGCCTCTGCTCGTGTTACATCATGTAAGAAAAAGCTCTCTTTTTGCTTATTAATAGCCTAAGTTCTACAAATCTTGACATGACGGATCAAACACTAGAAAGTTGGTTTTACCTTTTTGCGGAAGATGGGCTTCGTCTGACCACCGTATCCACTCTGCTTTCTGTCGTATCTCCTCTTACCTGCAGAGCATTTACAGTTTAGCTACAGGCCATTCCAATCACACATATGGAATTCACTTATTAGCACAAGGTCCACATATTTACCCTGTGCATAGAGGGAGTCCTTTCCCTTCTTGTACTGGGTAACTTTGTGGGGTTGGTGCTTCTTGCACTTCTTGCAGTAGGTCCTGCGGGTCTTCGGGACGTTCACCTGCACAACAAACATGAAACCCTTTGAGAATACATCCACAAACCAATCTGGAACATTTATATACAGAAAGACCTGGACGTATAGGAAACACAGCTACTGTTAACAGGCCCAACTGGTGCCGATAACCAAAGGCTAGCCGGTTATTTTGAGTATAACAGGACTGTAGCAACCATTAAAACACAAGAGTCAAACAAGTAAAGGTAAATCATTATAAAACTGGACATGACAGGCTAGAAAGCCTGTGCTTATCATGCTAACTGTTAGCGTCCCGGTAAGTGTTTGAGGCTGTCTGCTAGCAAGCTAACGTGTTAGCATCACCGCTATTAAACATTAATTGGGTGTAAACATGCGACGCTGCAATAAGGTTTAATAGTAATATGCGATTTGAAATTAGGGTTATTTCCCCAGATATTTAACTTATTTTTTTCTTATGAGAAAGGGCCGGTTTGAGTGGAGGCACCACGAACAGCGGCATTTCTCCACCAACGTAGCAGCCATCACTTCAAGCTAATCTAACAGCGTTAAATGTACATACGCTGGCTAATACTGCCATCGGTGCGTGTATCAGAACATTATCTACATATTTAAGCTAAGCATATGCAGAAATAGTGTTTCAATCGGCGAGATTGAGTTAGATTTTTCAAAGTGTATTCGTGTGAGAATTTCATACCATGGCTGCGCCCCGATGCAGAGGAAAAGAGGAAGGCTGAAGCCGGAAGCAGTTCTTTAAGTGGAGCTGAGCGGTGAGCGGCCAGTCTGCCCCCTAGTGGCGGGACAGAGCAGGAGGACAAACACTAAACACACTACATAGAGGTCATATTTAAAGAAAATACTTTTAGTAAGTGCAGTTTGAAATCTAGGCTTTGTAAAACACAATGAGCAGACTTTTTATTATCTGCAGTAGTTAGCGTGTAAAGTATGTGTGTCTAGTATTTCCCCTGCAATAGCCAATTATAGTGGACCAAATCAGGAGAAATCCCCTAAAATGCAAGTTTCACAGTACAGCTACATGCAGAATCCAAATACGGTCCTGGTTTAATGTTTAGCCCACTTCCACTTATCACCAAAACTGTCCATGGGGCTGATATGAAAATGAGCAGGAAGAAAAAGGGGAAGTAAGCAGAGTCGATTCCTCTCTGTGGGTGTGTTTAAGCTTCTTGCATCACAGACTATAGACACATTTTATGGAAAGCGAGTTACTGAGGCAAAGGTTCATGCCCAAGCTTCAAGCCCTCAGCATCTGTCTGTCTGATGCTGGTCTTTCTCTGGGTGTCCGGGTAAGTGACTACGCTCTCTGAATGTAGGCTGTAAGGTCAAAAGGTATTTTTAGTCATTTGTTCACAGAAGTATAAATGACAGAAGTAGTCCATGAGGGCATTTTTTTTGAAGATTATGGACAAAAGTAGTTGTAAGTATCATGTGCGAGGACTCAACTGAAACCCACATATATTCAGTTTGCATGCAAGTTTTATATAAAGTGTGTGTTTACAAGAAAACTACTGATTCATAAGTTAAATCATAGTGACATTATCTTGAACTTGTCAAACTTGTACTTGTTTTATGGCACTTATCCAGGTTGTGTTCTCCTGACTAGATCCTTGCTTGTGTTGTATTTACTCTCAGATGTACGTCACGTTGGATAAAAGTGTCTGCTAAATGAAATTGTAGAATTATCTGCTAAAAGCCGACAATGTTATACCTGTTTTGTTTTTTTTGCATATTTTGTGGACAGTGATGCACGACTGTGTTTCTGCTGTACTTGGCGGTCCTGAGAACTTCTTTGTCATGAAACTGCATCTTGCAGTGGTTAGATATATGGTGAATTGATAAGTAGATAGTAGTCTTGTGCGGTTACCTACTCTAATATTTATGCATGATCAATGTCCTGCATAAACCTTTTAAACCCTGCAAATTTTCCTAACACATAAAATGCATCAGAGGAAATTCTCCTATTTACATATCTTGACAACTGACCTTTACAGATTACTATAATTCTGAATTTATTTGGTAACTTAACTTGTGGACGAGCATTCTTTGTGATCTCTTGACTCTCTTTTTTTTCACAGTGTCTCTCACACACCCACACATTTTGTTGCACAAACCACTTATCTGTCAGGAAACGTCAGGAAAGAGAGCATCTTGATAGGTTCCCATTGAACCACGTCTTTGGTGATATGGGTTGTGTTTGCTGTGTCATAAACAGTGGATGTCATGCAGTTAAATGAATAAGTGCATGTTGTGTTAAAAACATACATTTATCAGTATTTAGAATTATTCCTGTGCTAATTAACTGCCTTTCACACACATGCTTTGACACACAGTTACCATATTGCATACGTACGTTGAGTATAGAGACTAGTTGCGGCTCACTCTTACAGACACCCACAGCAATCACACTTGGGCTTAAACATGTACAATACATATTCTATAGTAATTAGATGATTCTATGAGATTGAAACAACTACATCTGGGACGTTTTAGGTACTATTTTCACATTTATACCAGACAGTGAACTGGGGAAATGGTATATAGAATCTCACAGTGGGAGCACCTGACAACTTCAGCATGAGAAAGTGAGAAAAAACTTCTCCATACAAAGTAAAACAGTGAATATATTGTATACTTGTCAGTTGCGAGGTGACACGTAGAGGCCTATAGACGTGTAACATACATTTTTAAATATGCAAATGATAGATAACCACATTTGATAAAGAGATACAGTCAGGTAGAAGTGCTGCAGGGCACCGAGTTTCTTCTCCCTTCATATTGCAGTGCAACACTGATGCAACTTCCCTATGAGTTTGTCTGTGTCAGCCACCATGAGTCAACTCCCTTCAGAAAAGACACACAAAAAAATCTTCTTCTGGTAGCCATGATACATTGGATTATAGCCACGCAGTTTCAGTCGAGAGGCTCCACTTAATCAGAGCCAAAGACACTGGATGGTACTGTACGTCACTGTTGAATCCATTATCAGAGTTTGTTGACCTTCACTCAAGTTAGTGATGTGAGAGAACAGAGGTGGTGACAAATGAGGAATGAGTAAACAATGTTTCACAGAATAGGGAACACCGCTGTGTGTTTGTGACGGCACAAACAAAAACCAATAGGTATTGTCAGTGAAGTATGAAGAAATGTCACCGTCCTGGTGAGCTGGGAGCGACAGAAGCTTCTGGTAGTGTTACAGTTACAGTTGAGATGATAGAAGGAAGTGCTCAAAAGCTGAAAATAGGCTGAGCTGAAGTGCAAACACATCTGACAGAGACTAACAGACTATGAGCATTCAGCTGTGTGACAGGGGTGAGTTTGACAATGTGATATCCATATATGAGTGGACGCTGTGATACTGTGACTTTCTAATTTCAGTGGTTTAGCTTGCTGAGAACGGTGCTTTTTGCCAAATGTGATCGTTTCATGTGATTTGAGTTTTAGTTGTGCAACAGCTGCAGCTTTACTTGCTGTTTCATAGTAGCCTCTAAATGTACATGCTGGTGGATCTATTGATATTAAATCAACAACAATCAAGGCTATTTTTTCAGACAGTAGTGGTGTTTTTCTTTCTATACTGTCAGGTAATAATGAAGGAAAGTGAATTACGTTTCATATTGCTGACTTTGTTTTCCTAAAATATTAACAAATTCATGTCTGAGTGCTTTTACAGACGTTCCATTTTTGCCATCCATTAACAGCCATCGGTTTGTTTGACCCACTTCATTCTCACCTAGCTGTCACTTTAATACTGGCCTCGTCTTGTTTTGGAGGTGTGAGTTTCATTTTAGTGCTGGTGGTTAGGAGGTGCTGAAAAAAAATGACCCATTATACTGCCATGAACTAAAAACTTCATTTGCCTGCTTATCTGTGATGTCTGTGATGGTGGCATTTTATAAGATATGACGCCCAGTAAACAAATATCATTTAGATGTCTCTGTAAACACCAAATGCAGAAGAACTTACATTTTAATGTGTTACATGAACTTCATAACCAAGCCCTGAAATAGAATTCAGAAGTAACAGTGTGTGTCTGTTTCATTATCAATAGTTAACTTTAAATAAATCTGACATACAGCACCCTCACTAAAACCTTTCAAATACAATTTGTACTGTATCCTCTCATAAGAAAGTCTGACAAATACATTTTAGACCGCCGATTTGTTGGACACCTTTATCCTTGTACAAAAGCAAACTGTACATTTAGGTCACCGAGATGACAACCAGGATATAATAGTTGAGGAAAACAGATGTGCCACAGGGGGAAATGTTGGAAACAGAGGATATTGCTGGCATGAAAAGCAGGGCTTATGCAAACTACAGCTAATCACACACTGATATGTGCTCACACTGCATCTCTGTTCATCTTTTTTTCCAGATCTGCACTCTCGCCTGTTATAGTGGCTTTTCTCTGACTCTATGAACAGTGGGTAGGTATTAACTTAGATTCTGTTATGAATAATTCAGTGTGAAGTGCAACAAAACCTAAGGCCTCCTCACAATGCTAAGCAAAGTGATAATGAGTGAGCCTGTCACAGCTCTCAGTCGAGGTGTGAATGTGCTGTTGCCACAAACAGCCAGGTGTTAAGCTGCCATCATGCTTTACAAAAAGTACTCATTCATTACTTGTTCTTGCTTAGATGAATCCTGACTGAAGCATGTCCGAAAACATACTGGAAGAAATCTTCATTAAGCGATCTCAACAGAAGAAGAAGACCTCCCCTTTGAACTACAAGGAGAGATGGTTCATTCTCACCCAGGAAAAAATCGCCTACTATGATTTTGATGCCGACAAAGGGGTGAGTATGTAGCCCTGCAGAGAGGCTTTATTGAAGGAGCATTTGTCTCAGATGAATGCTTGCTGGCACCGTTGAACATTTTTCTGTTTATTCCTGAGTTACCTGACTGTTTCCTCATCTGTTAAGCAGAAGCGAAAAAGTCTCAGAGGGTCAGTTGACGTTGAGAAGATCAAGTGTGTAGAAACGGTCCAGACAGAGCCCAACACCCCGCCGGAGCGCATGTATGCATTCCAGGTAGACATTTTTTCTCAATTTACTTTTCAGACAGAGAATAACATTTCAAACAGTCCAGTGAGTCAGTCCTCTGTGATGGAGAGACATTTCAGCTCTGATTATTTTACCAGCAAGATTGACGTGTATCACAATATTTATTTAGATATTTAGAATAATAATGTTCAATAATTTGCCTGTGGGAGGTTTGTAACAGTGTTTTTCCTTGGCAGACAGAAACCGTCCAATCTGCTGGTAGTTAATATTGTGAAAGTCCATTGTTAAGAAGTGAAACCATCTCTCACACTCAGATGAACTTGGGGCTTTCAGTGACAGTGCAGGTGTTGCTATTGTTATAAGTTAAGGTAGCAAGGTAAAAATTGTGTCTGGGGACTTATTTTAACGTTAGTGAGGACATTTGAAGCAATATATTCACTCAATGTGTTCATGGAATGTGGATTTTGCCACAGGTCATTTATGATGAAGGGCCGCTGTATATCTTTGCAAAGAATGAAGATGTTCGGGCTCAGTGGATAAAGCAGCTGAAGGAATGTAAGTATTTGCATTCAGATTTCAGTCGTTATTTCATACTATCTTTGCAATATTGGAGCATATCTCAACATCGTCCAATGACACGCTGCCTGTCTATGCAAATGTTGACTTAATGTAAATGTTGTGCGTATGTGTGTGCGTGTGTCCATACTTGTGAATAGTGGTGCGCTTCAACAAAGATCTGATGCAGAAGTATCATCCTTGTTTCTGGGTCGATGGGGTGTGGCTGTGCTGCCAGCAGGAAGTTAAACAAGCCATGGGTTGCAAAGTGCTGGATAATAAAAACGGTAAGAAGGAGACTCCCTTGAGTTTGACATCGGCAAAAATCAACAGCTAACCTTTTAAATTAATCAATTTAGGTTTTAAATCTAAAGAATCACGGCGGAGGGGATCCAGGAAACCTCTTCCTCCAACCCCCACAGAGGTATACACTCAGTCCTTTTGGATTAATATTCATCACTGACAGACAATTCCGTACTATATTACATCCATTAATCTTATATTGTTTCAGGAAAAGCCTGGTCGTCCTTTACCTCCACAGCCTGCTGAGCCACCTGGCCCCTCTGTAGGCATGACGGTCATAGCTGAGTATAATTACACACCCATGACACCCCAAGACCTGGAGCTGAGGAAGGATGAGGAGTACACCATCCTGGAGATGTCCGACACCAACTGGTGGAGAGCCCGAGATAAATATGGGTGAGTTGACCCTGTCACAAAAATTAGAAGATCTAGGACCCAAAGCAAAGCAGGAGCAGTCAAATGTAAATTGGATGTTTACAATCTGAAAAGTTTAAGCAGAGATTAAATAAAGTTGAACAAGTAGATAAAGAGCAGGAGAAACATGCAGATATGGACATCTGTGTGTTTTTACTATATTTGACTAAATTAAGTTGCAGGCGACTTCTTCTGAAAATATTTGATAGCAGGATTAGCTCAAAATAATTTTGACACTCAGAATATTTTTGATTAATTTCAAAGAGAAAATTGCATATAGTTTTCCAAGAGCCAGAATTTGTTGATGAGATTGCACCAGCTTTTGTGGACACATCATGGTCCAGCCAAGATGCACACATTGGTGTACGTGTGTGTGTAGATGTTATTTAAATCTACAATGTTATGTCTTGTTTTGCAGAAAAGAGGGTTACATACCAAGTAATTATGTTGTGGAAGCAGAAAACGGGCTAGAAAAATTTGAGTGAGTATGAGTACTATTGTTCTGTCTCTGAGTTCATGGATTAAAGTCATAAATCATGTATACTTTTTATACAAAAATATGAATTATTGGTTTTTGTGTGGACATAAATTTATTTTTGATTGCGGAATTGATAAATACTGCAAAAACAATATCCCAAAAATAGAACATATGCTTATTTTCACAGCTGGTATTGCAAGAATATGAACCGCAGTCAAGCAGAACAGCTGTTAAAATCTGAGGTAAACCCTTACTTACACAATGTTACAGGAGAACAGATTTGACATGTTGGAGCATCTACAAATTAGCAGCTGGACTATATGCAAACCTTCTGATGTATAAGCTTGTACATTGTTCCCCTCAGAACAAAGACGGAGGCTTCTTGGTACGGGACTCAAGCAAGGCCGGGAAATACACTGTGTCTTTGCTCACTAAGGGCGGCGGGTGAGTAAGCTCAGTGGCGTTAAACACTGATACCATTTATATAGTGTATCCACTGACTCCAGTCATGTGTGAACGTATGAAAAGAAGAACTGTTGGCAATGAAAGCGGAAACAGTGGGCCACAGAGGGACAGAGATGTAAATTATTCATGCAAAACCTGGACTAATCTGCCTGCTGAACTTGTTCATCTCAGACTGAGCTGTGTTGTGGATAACATTGAGGAGATATTACCCTCCCATGCATCAGTGATAAAAAAAAAAAAGACAGGTTCCTGTATCGACGAAAAGCTGTTGACTAATTTTGCTGAAAGCTACTCTTGTTATTCTCTCCACAGGGAAACTACTGGAAGCTGCAGACATTATAACATATGCACCACCCCACAGGGCCAATTTTACCTGGCAGAGAAGCATAATTTCAACACCATAGCAGAGCTCATCAACTACCACCAGCACAATGCAGCAGGTTAATAGATATTTCATAAAGAATAATTCAGGTCTCTTGTATGTGTTGTGGAATAAATTATAATGTGGTCATGGTAACAGGAAAAGGGAAATGAGAAAAGGGGGGAAACACTGTAAAACTTTACACAGACATTTAGTGAAATCAACTAATGTTTTCAGTTTAATGTAAATATATAAGTTTGATTCATTCTCAACTAATTAAACTTTCTAGTTTTTATTTGCACGTCACTTCAAAACCACTGCAGAGCTCATCAGTTATCACCAGCACAATCCAGCAGGTTAATGAAACAGCCCTGAATATGTAGACATGTAATAAAGAATAGTTCAGGTTTTAATTCTCTGGTATTTGTTACAGAATAATATATGATGAAAATGTAGTCATGGTATCAGGAAAAGGGAAATGACTCAGCCGGGGGGAAATACTGTAAAGCTTTACACAGAAATTCAGCAGAATCAACTAATGATTTCCTAAACTCCTTTTTTAACTTAATGTAAATATGTAAGTTATATCAATCCAAAGTTAACTCCACTTAAGATTTCTAGTTTTTAGTTTCAGAACTTAGCAACATGGCTTGTTCTTGAGG
>OMNN01099601.1:0-43144 GCA_900302755.1 Chromis chromis | reverse complement strand
GGGTCTGTAAGTTAAATTTCTCTAAACTTTTCCCACTTCAGCTTCATTTTGTGGTTGCAGTTATACTTTTGTATAAGTTGGTGTTATCTTAAACTATTTAAACAACACGTCCCCATTTAAAAAAAAAAAAGAAATAATAATATTAAGATTTTTTTTTCTATTGACACAACTACAGATTACAACCAATACAAATATACATACAGACAAACAAAACAAGACCCCCCAAAGAATAATAATATCAAGAAGTGGCTATGGCTGTTATGAAAAGTTACGTATGCATGATGACGACAGTTGTCACACAAACGCGCCCTCTGATTGGCTGAACTACTTCCCGTTTCCCGTCGTTCATATACACACACGTGAAGGTCAGCAATAAACCCATAAGGCTTCGATAAATAGCAAAATATTGCTGTTACGATCCCATTCCTAGCAGATATGGACGGCCAGGGAGCGACAGCTGACCCTCAGCTTCAACAGTTCATCGAAATCGAGTCTCAAAAACAAAGATTTCAGCAGCTGGTGCATCAAATGACTGAGGTTTGCTGGGTAAGATCGGCTTTAAGCTAGCAGCACAGCCCTGCACTTTGCTTTTAACATGTGTGTCAGTAGCTTATAATTAATCGCTAGGCTAGGTTATATGGACCTAAAGTTACAGATGCGTGTTGTGTTAGCAGTGTGTACACGGGGCTACACGTAGCTTGAAATCCATATGTCACCCCGAGGCACATATCGGTCCCAACGCAAACCTTACGCGAAAAATCAGACGCTATTTTACCGGTTACTCAACCACGCGTTTTATCACCACACAATTATTCCTGCTGTCTGTCTGTACTGTAAAATGTTTGCGAAACAAACTATTAAAACTAATATTATCAAAGACTGTTATGGCTACTATCATCGTCCTGACCTAGCTAGCGCCCCTAGAAGAGTGGAGTGAAACGACAAATTATGTGGAAAAGTTGGATTTAGACATTAATTACATCATATGGAAACAATTATGCCATACCAGAACGAAAGTAGCAATCTGTCAGATCCCAAAATGCCTCTAAAGACGCGACCTGGTGCTGAATAGCAGGTATAAAGTACTTAACTTCTTTAAATGTTTGCATTTGGGACGTTACGTGACCGATTCACGTATGGACGTGCTGAGATCACAGCTGGGGCAATGGCACGCGCTAGTAGATTAAAGTTGTTATAAGCAAGTCTCATCACTAGGCAGCCATCTTGGTAACAGCCCAGGGCTTATTTTGGACCATGTCCCAATGTAAATGAATGAGGAGAGAGCCATAACTGCAATTTCAATGGTCATTTAGACACAAAAAATGCACGTATACAACCACCTGTCAAATCTGAAAATGTGCTTGAAAGGTTTTGCGACTTAACTCTAAAATAAGGTTTAAAAAGGGTGTTTTTCCCACAAGTTACACTTCTTTTTTGTCAGTGCAACAACACAATTGGCTGGATGTTTCCTGCTGTTGCAAAGCAGATGATTGGCTTTTTTGTATGGGAGGGCGGGACGTGCCATAAAGAGGTCTCCTTTAGATGTCTCTACCTTTATCGGGATGGGGAATCATTCTTCTGACGGGGTTGTGTTTATATGCTCATGTCAGACTGGAGAAACATGGGACAGTATGTGTTGTATTCTTATTATTAAACAACACTCTGATAACTGACAGTGCTAAAATATTCTTTAACCTGATTTATTATCAGGGTTACTGCAAATAAGTAAAATGTCTAACTTAAGCGTGGACAGCAACTAACGGTTACAACGTAATACCATATTAGAAATTAAATGAAAAATTATTTGATTTCAAATTACAGTTGTGATTTGAAAGAATGCAATTATCAAATCTGAGGCTGCAATTCAAGATATATGCCATGTAGTGTGTCTGACTCGGTGTTTAAACCGTCATTTTGCAAATTTAGCTGTCCTTGTGTAAGAATCATGCTTTTGGTGGTATTTCATGTGTTAATGTGTCTATTTTAATGAGTGGATATTAAACTGAAGATATATTTTTCACAAATGGTTCAACACTCATTTGAAACTTTGATGAAAAATGTGTAATCATCAACCAAACATTTACTTTTGTCCATCATGGAACTACTCAGTAAGTCAGCGTAAATTTTTGTACATGACTAGGCAAGTTGTTGATGTACATACAGAAATATGGTGGACTTAGATATTCCTCAGACTTAGGGAGAGTTGATGTGAATTTGAACTAATTTTTTCAATTATTCCTGCACCACATGATGTGATGATCTACTTGTATGATATATTGCGTCTCTTCTAAACTTGGTCTGTCTTTGTCTTCAGGAGAAATGTATGGATAAACCTGGCCCAAAGCTGGACTCGAGGACAGAAATCTGCTTCGTTAACTGTGTGGACCGATTTATCGACGCTAGCCAGTTCATCCTAAACAGACTGGAACAGACTCAGAGGAGCAAGGGGTCATTCTCTGAGACCATGTTAGACTAAAAACTGTCACTGAAAGGACTGACAAGGCACAAGCACAGGACCGCTGCTCAGAGAGGAGGCCATGTGGTCCTGACACAGCTGTCTGTACAGTATGGCGAAGAACTGTCCACTCAACTGGGAAAAGAAACAGCATCGAGTGTTACTTTTGATACAAGTGCCTGAAATTAACACCATGTATGGAGTCGTGTACAAGTCTAGGGTTTTATTTGTGGTCTGCTGGAATATGAGTGTTGCGAAATGCTTCAACTGTGATCTGTTGCTAGCAGTTACCTTATGTTGGTTTTGTTTGTCAGGTCACTGAATTCAAATAACTTAACACTTAAACTGTAAAACTGAGTTTGAATGCATTAACATTCACTGCTGTAACTCATGGGTTAGGTGCAGGAGATTGCAGAAGGATTGTCACATCTGGGGCATTTAGCTCGCGCGCTGGTTTTGCCAGCAACAAGGACTTCACTACGCACCGGTGTAATTTAAAAGAACTAATGATGTCTTGTCTGAATCGGCATGATCAACAGCTAAAGGTTCTGGACTGTACATATGCAATAAACAAAATGCCAAATAATTGTGCCTGTCTTTTGGAAAAGCTTTGTCAAATATTGTTGCATAGTTATGTTTTAATCGGCATTATCAAACACACAAAAAGTACAGGTACATCAGGGATATGTTACAGCTTGGCACGTGTTGGGAATTAATTTATACACTGAAAAAACATTCTTTGGTGCAGTTTGTATAGAATACTGAGGTAAAACAGTAACATCAGAGGAATTATTCAAACTTGAGGGCAATTTAAGTTTTTGCCTTAACACTGGTTGCAAATCATCTGTACGTACAATCAAAGTTAAAAGTGCAAAACTGAAGAGTTTATAGTTTTCCGTAATAGAAGGCACAATCTGGTTTATGTAGGCTAATATAACTTCAATTATTTTAACTTAATACACAGTGTAACACACATTTACATTGATATAAATTATACAACAGAAAATTCTGTCTTTTTTTAAACTAAAGAATCGTGGATGTACCATCAGGCACAATTAAGAATGTACATTTTATAGCATGTTTATGCTCACTTAAAGGAAACTTTGTTCATCCAGTGTGTTCTGCACTGTTTAAGACAGACTTGAAATTCAGATTTAGTAAACTTGTCACATTGTAAAGCTGTGATGTGCATTAAAGCTTAAGAATTGCAAGTAGCAATTTTTCTAAGTGGTCACAGACTTTGGTCCTCCTTAAGGAGCTCTCTGATGCGTACTCCACCCCCCATTTGAGCCTCCTTCTTTGGGCAGCTTCATCTCACCCTCTGTTTGCGAGTCGTGGTTGGGAAGAGCCACGTATGGCTGGTGGCCCCATGGAAAGCCCCGAGGACCCTTCCTCAGATAAAGTGGCAGGGAATCCCAGGTAAACGTAATGTCCTTGAATGCATGGAGGAGGAATATTCCCAAAATGATGGTGAGGAACCCGCTAATCGTTCCCACGACTCCGTCAGTGGTCATACGCAACCATTCCTTAAAGAGGATGGCTGAGCAGGCCATGACAGATGTGGTGAAGAAGACGTAGTAAATAGGAGTAACTAAAGACGTGTTAAATATGTCGAGGGCTTTGTTCAGGTAGTTGATTTGAACGCTGACACAGATTACCAGGCAGACGACTAAGGACCAGAACAGCGGTTCCTTCAGCACTGCTGTCCCAGCAAACAGCTCCTTAATGCCAATGCCCAGGCCCTTGACACAAGACACAGAGAGGGAGCCAATCACAGAGCAGATCAGGATGTAGACCAGCACATTCTTCTGTCCGAATCGCGGAGCCACAGCAAAGATAAGAACCAGGCTGCTTCCCACAACGCACACAGCAAACACAATGAAACCTAGTGGGAGCATTCAAGAATGAGTTAGTACCCTGAAAAAATTCAGCCAACCCTTATCTGGGATTCAGTTTGCACAGCGTGGTTAATCGCATCACACTCATGAAGGTATGGGCCCTACCTGGGTCTTTGAGCTTCTCAGCCATGGCAGTGAGGGACGCAACTTCTTCTTCCTGCGGTGCATGGATCACCATCACTGTGGAGCCCAGGACGCACAGCAAACAACCAATCTTCCCATGCACATTCAGCCTCTCATTCAGAAAGTAAGAGGAGAGCACAGCACTGGGAAAGAAACAAACACTGCATATATATTTAAAAGTATAATATATTTTTCAAATTATCAAAACCATAGAAAGGAGTTTTTTACTGGGGTTCATTCATCCTTAGTGAAACGGTACTTCCTTAAATATTGTTTATATACTGCTCAAACAACAGTAAGTACTGTATTTACACTACCAGCATGCCATAATATTATCAGTGGCAGAAAAATGAAACTTGAAGACAATTACCTGACGAGTACACTCAGTGCTCCAAGAGGAGTCACCAGTGTGGCTGGTGCAAATGCATATGCAGCAAAGTTAGCGGCTTCTCCAGCTCCCACTACAACATATCAAAATCACAGTCAGGACACTCATATTAATAGCTGGAGCAGCTGCTTAGGTTAAACGGTGAAAAAAACATTTTTCTTCCATCCCACATGTGCAAATGTGCTCTTTAGAGGAATGTGCACTTCAAGAATATGGTGTGGGTGCTGCATTTACTGCGACGTCATCAGCAAAAATACCAAACCCACAAGAACCTCATGTCTGCTTTAAAAAAAAACAAAGACCACAGTGTTTGTGGGCATGGTTGGTCAGCAGGGCAACCAAGTAACAGCTGACCATGTCACCCATTTTAATGGCGAAATTAAGGCTGTAAATGATTCACTTACTTGAGATTAGTCCTGCCCACCATAGCCATTCTTTAAGATAAGCATACCCCCCTTGACCTGGGAGATAAAGAAAGCAGAACTAAATTAGATGTCATAGTACCAGTCTGACTTTAAGTTGGAGTATCATTATCTTTCACCAGCATATCATCCTTTAGAACAGCGTTATTAATCCTAAATTCCATGCTGTAATGAGGTATTAAATTTAAATGTTAAGTTTACACAGGTCTTCTGATCCCTACACCTCCTGAAGTACACTATTAGCATTGTGATACATGTTTTCCTTTGCAGTAATGAAGCTACAGTTACTACTTTCTGTTTGGATTAATAGTATACTTACAAAACATATAAAATATGAAACATGGCTACGGATCACACAGCAAAAATTTAAACTAGCAGCACATAAAACCTACTACAGCAGTAAAATGTTGCTTACTTATCTGTTCATCATCAATAATATAATAGGTTATGATAAAGCTGCAATGATTAGTTAATCAATTAGTTAATTGGTGGAAAACTAAAAGCCATTTTAATAATCTGTAAATTACAATTTAAAAAAACAACTAATTATCTACTTGCAGCTTCTCAAAGATGTCATGCTTGTCTTTGTTTTAAGTGATTTTAAAGACATTAAAATGTAGTCGAGAAGGACTTTGGTGATCCCCACCCCACTTTTCTTGGTGCAGTTGGTGTGAGGCAGAGGTAGGTGATGGTAGTGCCGTTTGTGGTGGTGTAGGCAAGGCGTATAAGTCTTTCCTGTTAATGTTTTAAGTGTTACCTTGTAATATTGTCAATGTTTCCTTGTTGTAAAGCGCTTTGAGCTGCAAACCTTGTATGAAGGGTGCTATACAAATAAAGTTATTATTATTACTATAGGTAATAATGTAGGTTTTAGGTGCTTGATTAAACAAAACAAATATTGTGAGTACAGGACAGTTAGCATAAGTGTTGCTACTGCATATGTAAAAGATAAGTTACTTTTGGGTTTTCATCCACAAATCCCTAAAAAAAGACCACAAAAATAATAATGTGCTCCTTTTCTTCTCCATCTGACTGGAGCCCTAAATCCATTTGTTCTTAGAGAAGAAATGCATCATTAAACAGATGTGTACTTTTTTATTCACTGAAACATCTGGGTTCTGCTTTTAGAAAACATTTGTCACAAGGGAGAAAATGTTTGTTTTGTGTGTGTGGATATTCTAGGGTTTAGATTTGGTACTCCAGTGCAGTGGTTCCCAACATGTGTGTTAGCAGCCACAAGGAAGAAAGATATTAATTACACACAATTAAGATTTTTGTTTTTGTGTCTTGGCATTTTTTTAAAGGGAGGTATTGGACACTTCAGCATCTTTAAGGCTCTTAATTAAATCGTCATTTATCATTTGAGTTACTTTCCATGCAAGAAAGTCAAACATGATGGCATTTCAACAGCTGATTTATCAATAATGAAAACAACAGTCATTTGCAGCCTTAACTATATGCTAACAACAAAGATAAGGGCTGTTCTGCTGCTTCTATATTTAACAGGCTACTTCATGTTGCTCATGACACTTCCATACGGTGTACACGAGTTTTTTTTAGCATGATTTGTAAAAGTTTCTTGTTACCTAATTACGCAAGAATTAAATATTTGGAGTATTTCTTCCACCACTGACATTTTAAGTTAGCTACAGTTTAGTTATTATCAATAAAAGCTCACTTCACCTGCTCGCATTGAACCCTTGCTGGCCAATCGCAGGAGGCCTTTCTTCTTCAAGATGAAACTTGCGCCGATAAACGCACTGGAGCTCACAGCCAGAGAGAGACCGATGTAGAAGTCCAAGCGGTTCACTTCCATCTGAAACAACACAAAATGCTGCTTAAAATGATAAAACTATGTGAACTTCTATCCTGAACTATTAAATGAGTCATGCAACAGGCACTCCATGTTTAACATCACATGATAGGCTGACTCTCTGCCTCTGCGACGCATTAAACTAGCTTTCTAGACGGCTAGAGATGCCGAGAAATGGTAAAACACTAACCTCGTTAACTTGGTTTTGTTTTAGTTAAGTTTAAAACACTATTTAGCTGCCGCCTAACGTTACAGTTAGTGTGGGAAAGTGTTGTACCTCGGTTGTCACGTCAGGTCCATTCGTCGCCGTTAGCCCCGACTGCGGGAAGCGGAGCAGCTGATTGGCTGGTGGTCACCGCGCTACTTCCTGGTGGTTGCCTTGGAAACCTTAAGGGGGAGGTGTTTTTTGTTTGTTTGTTTGTTCCTGTCAAACTGCCGGTTTCTGTTGTCCTGCTCATTTACAGACAATGTATATTCAGTTAGACCAAAATTATCGAAAATTTGTATTTAGGGTATTAAAAGTAGAAGGTACTTATTATGCAGCAGAACATAGTCTGTGTTGTTAGCACATACAGTCATGTGAAAAAGTTAGGACACCCTATGCAAACCTTTAGACCAGGGGTGCCCAATCCTTGTCCTCGAGGGCCACTATCCTGCATGTTTTAGATGTTTCCCTCTTCCAACACACCTGATTCAAATCATGATCAGGATGGTTATCAGGCGTCTGCAGAGTTTGATGATGAGCTCATCATTTGAATCAGGTGTGTTGGAAGAGGGAAACATCTAAAACATGAAGGATAGTGGCCCTCGAGGACCAGGATTTGACACCCCTGCTTTAGACATATGGATATTTAATATCAATTTTAACAATACCGAGAGATAGAAATAATATAACTAAACTAGAAAAGCACTCCGCCAAAGCAGCTCATGTCCACCCATATTGTGATTTCCACAAAAAAAATTCCTGGATCCAGATGGTAATCCAGAACATCACCAAAATGTAATCACCTGTTCCTTGTCCCATTATCATTATTATTTCCTGAAAATTTCATTAAAATCCATTCATAACTTTGAGGTTATCTTGCTAACAGACAAACAAACAAACGCCGGCAAAAATATAACCTCCGCTTGGCGTAGGTAACAATTAAAACTGAATAATATACGTTTAAAAACTAAGAAATGGAGAGTCCTGGAATGGCAGAGTCAAAGCCCAGATCTTAATCCCATTGAGATGCTCTAGGGCAGGGGTGTCAAATCCTGGTCCTCGAGGGCCCCTATCCTGCATGTTTTAGATGTTTCCCTCTTCCAGCACACCTGATTCAAATGATCAGCTCATCATCAAGCTCTGCAGAAGCCTGATAACGATCCTGATCATTTGAATCAGGTGTGTTGGAAGAGGGGGGAGCCAAGAAGAAAAGTTTTTTCTCGTGACTTTTGGGGTCCTAATGCACATGTTGGGAACCACTGGAGTATCATATCTGTGATATTTTCTCCTGGTTGTCATAGGTTTCTATAAAAGCAGTTGTTTCAGGCGTTGTTTTTGCACTTAAAAAAACAAACAAACATTGAAGTATATGTTTGTTTAATGATGTATTACCTCTGTACAAATAAATGGACTTCAGTGAAGAGGGGAAGAAAAGAACATGTGATTAGTTTTGGTCTTTTGTGGGGATCTGTGAAAAACCAAAATAGATTTAATTTTACAGTCTATATGTAGTAGCAATACTTGTGCTGACACTCTGTACCTGGGCAATAAAGTTATTTGAAAAAAAAAAAGAGGTTGCTTCTCAATATATCTGCAAACATCTCGCTGATCACCTAATATAAGACTTGATATCAAGATAGCTTTTACATATTCAAAAAAGGAAAGAAACAAACCCTTTTAACTTCTGTATAACTTTGAGAAGAGACCTTGCAATCTGATTGGTGGTTTGTGTTCACAAT
The DNA here is from genome assembly GCA_900302755.1 of Chromis chromis. Classification (NCBI taxonomy): domain Eukaryota; kingdom Metazoa; phylum Chordata; class Actinopteri; family Pomacentridae; genus Chromis; species Chromis chromis. The sequence goes on along the minus strand of OMNN01099601.1, from coordinate 34,101 downwards.
GCAGCGTTTTGATTGGACGAGGGTTTGTCACTCATAGAAAACCGGAAGAAGTGCTAACCTTGACAAGCTAGGAAAACACATGGCTAACGAAAACAGTTTAAAATTGGTTGATTCCTGCCAGCTCAATTAAAAATATTTAACAGGAGTAGTCACAGATCTTCAATGAATGTTTCATACAGTGGTACCGTTTCTCCAGTCAACCGTTGTAAGCGAAAATCTCTCAATGTATGATTAACGTTAGCACTTCCCTCGGCTCTCTGGATTAGATACTGTTTGGTGGTCTTCAATGTGGGCGTAGTTTGGTGTCCAGCGATGAGGTTACCGTTTCTTTTTGTCACCGGAGCCTGTAGAAGAGTTCTCAGACTCCAACAAAGACAGTTTCTATCGCCAGTTCCAGCTCTATGGAAACCTCAGAGCAGCGCTGCTTTGAGATTCACGAGCACCCAGCTGTGCAAAGAGGACAGGAGCTTCTACATCACCACCCCCATCTTCTATGTCAACGCTTCTCCTCACTTAGGACATATGTACTCAGCTGTGGTAGCTGACTGCTTACACAGGTATAAAGTACTTCAGGGATTCAACTCAAAGTTTGCAACAGGTAAATCCTCCTTACTAAAACCTGTGTAAGTGTGCAAGTTACTTCTGTTGCCAGTGGGTGCATGTGATGTTTACAGTCTGGGAGTTCAGCTATTCTATGCAACCTTAAAGCTTAAATTGAACTTGTGCAAAAACAAAAAACGAAGAGAAATGCATAATAGACCCCATAAAACAATTCTGTAATCTACTAATAATTTTTTTAAAGTTATTTTTTGTTTTCAAGCAAAATGACAGTGTCTTAAATGTAATATTTAGGGATTTTGTGAGATGAGACCTTGAGGAGCTTTTTGCCATGTTGTTTTTGTCATTTCATAGACTGAAAAATAATACCATGTTGTACGATTCTGCATCTCAGGCACAGATGAACATGGCTTGAAAATCCAACAAGCTGCCGAAGCTGCAGGAAGAGATCCTCTGACCTTCTGCACCGATGTGTCTGAGCGATTCAAACATCTCTTCAGCAGCTGCGACATATCATACACAGACTACATCCGAACCACTCAGCAGAGGCACCGTCAGGCCGTGGAGCATTTCTGGTCGGTGCTCCAGAGTAAAGGGCTCATCTACAAGGGGAGTTATGAGGGCTGGTACTCCACGCAGGATGAAAGCTTTCTCATGCCGTCGCAGGTCGGTGATGCTCTGGACTCATCGGGGAAGGAGATCAAAGTGTCGCTGGAGAGTGGACACAAGGTAATTCCAGTCGTACCTGACTGAGTGCAAACTTTAAAGCATCACATTTGCACCTAAAGGTGACTTAAATTATGACAAGAAGTACTACTCAGCTTGTGAAAACAGCTGTATCTTCTGCTGATTTGGAGGAGTTTAAAGAAAATATGAAGACTTGAGTTTGTCAATCTTCAGATTAGCAACATGACATTGCAAAGACATGGGTATTTCAGGGAGGGCCTAACAGAAGAGTGTTATTGAGTTGCAGTAAGAGGAATGTTGGACTCAGTATTTTTGGGCTAAAGAAAATCAGGATATCCTGGCCCCTGAGGCTTAATTTATAGAAGTGCTATACTAAATTCTTAGTATTAATGGTAAGCTCAACCTCTTCCTCTGTAACACTTGTATCTTGTTGCTTTAATCCACTGCAGTGTAAAAACAGGTTGTGGTTTTACAAGTGGTTAAGTGCTTAACTGAATCAAAAGCACACAGCAGAGACTCCAGAACAGTTTGTACTTTCCGACAGTATCAGGCTCAGCCGTTTCCCCATTTCTAGTCTTCACACTAAGCTTTTTCACTCCACTAACACAGCTTCACTAACAGATCCTCTCCCCACTGTTTTGCAGGTGGAGTGGATGAAAGAGGAAAACTACATGTTTCGCCTGTCTGCCTTTCGGACTCGGCTGCTCGACTGGCTCAGAGGAAATCCCCGCGCAGTGCAGCCTGAGCGTTTTCACCAGGCTGTTCTCCAGTGGTTGCAGGATGACCTCCCTGACCTCTCAGTGTCCCGTCAGAGGAGTCGTCTTCAGTGGGGTATCTCAGTCCCGGGAGATGCTGAGCAAACCATCTACGTGTGGCTAGATGCCCTTGTGAACTACCTCACAGTAGCTGGCTATCCGGATAAACATGACCAATGGTGGCATGTGGCCCACCACGTTATAGGAAAGGACATCTTGAAATTTCATGCCATCTACTGGCCGGCTTTTCTTCTAGGAGCCGGACTGCCACTGCCTCAGGTGATACATGTGCACTCTCACTGGACAGTAGAAGGAAAAAAGATGTCTAAAAGTTTAGGTAATGTGGTAGATCCTCTTGAACGCTCACAGATGTTCACAACTGATGGTATGAGGTATTTTCTACTGCGTCAGGGTGTCCCAGACTCAGACTCTGACTACACAGACGACAAAGTTATCAAGCTGCTCAATGCAGAGCTCGCTGACTCTCTGGGTGGTCTGCTTAACCGCTGCACAGCTCCGGCTCTCAACCCGGCTCAGGTCTATCCCTCTTTCTGCCCTCAGTCCTTCCCTATGGAACAGGGAGGCAGAGCTGTGGCTGAAGACTACCACATGTTGGATGCTGTTAAAGGTCTACCAGCTGTGGTAGAGATGCACTATGAGTGCCTGAATGTATACAAAGCTCTGGAGGCCATCAGTGCCTGCGTGAGGCAGACGAACGGGTTTGTTCAGCGACACACACCTTGGAAGCTGGACAGGAGGGACAGCAAAGACCAGCGCTGGCTAGACACTATCATCCATGTCTCACTTGAATGTCTGAGGATTTATGGCACACTCCTCCAGCCAATAGTGCCAGAGATTTCCAACAGGCTGCTGTCCAGACTCGGGGTGCGACCAAGTGAGAGGAGCTGGGCAGCTCTGAACTTCCTGCCGAGGTATGGGGGAATGGACTGTCCCTTCGAAGGGAGAGCACTAGGATCTGACTCTGGAGTGCTTTTTAGTCGCTTGGAAAGAGAAAAGGGAGACAAACAAAAACCTAAGAAAGCAAAAAAGTCAGCAGATATGAAATAAGGAGGGTGTTTCCACTTTATCTTTCCAAACTGAGGTGTACTGACTAGAGCTGAAGGACATGGAATAAAACGTCATATTGTGATTACTTTGAGAGATATTGTAATATTTCATTTTTTCATTTCTTTTTTCCTGACAAAAATATTAAATAACGTGGTTTTTGCTGTAGTCTGGGCCAAAATAAGCATGTTCCCATAGATCTGGGCATCTCTGTAGTACCACAATGATTCATTTGTAATGGTATGTTGCGACACATTTTTCCATTGTCCAAAAAAGTGCAACTTCTGGATATTGCACTTGGCCATATCGCCAATATTAGGCGTTCAGCCCTTATACCAACTCTGCTTTAGTCAGTTTTCTTTTAAAGCAAACAGAAAAAGCACAATGGAGCTTAGAGCCATGACTCAATACCATAAGTATTTCAGTAAACATTACTCCCACATCTGAATGGAATGCTGTCATATTTGGTGCCTATTAAACCTGTGCTTTATCTACAATAGCATGCTAAACTGTCTACTGTGAAAGCTATTTATACGGTACAGCTTTGTGAGACATCAACCTGAGTACAAGTGAAAACCCCTGTGTGGGTATCCAGGGCCTTAAAATGTTGCCGTTGATCTTACACTATATTGCCAAAAGTATTGCCCCGCCTGCCTTTACACGCACATGAACTTTAATGACATCCCATTCTTAATCAGTAGGGTTTAATATGGAGTTGGCCCACCCTTTGGGGCTATAACAGCCTCAACTCTGCGTGTGCGTTTATGAGAAGTTTCGACCATTCTTCCACAAGCGCATTTGTGAGGTCAGGCACTGATGTTGGACCAGAAGGCCTGGCTCTCAGTCTCCGCTCTCATTCATCCCAACTGCTTCCACTTGTTATAATACCACAAACAGTTGACCGTGGAATATTTAGTATCGAGTAAATTTTACAAAGGGACTTGTTGCACAGGTGGCAACCTATCACGGTACCACGCTTGAATTCACTGAGCTCCTGAGAGCGACCCATTCTTTCACAAATGTTTGTAGAAGCAGTCTGAATGCATGATTGATTTTATACACCTGTGGCCACGTGATTGGAACACCTGGATTCAATTATTTGGAGGGGTGGGCCAATACTTTTGGCAATATAGTGTATTATTGAAGGGGTATTATTGAAGGGGAATTTAGCTTTTCTTCCCACACATTTAGATTACATTAAGGCCTCTGTGGAGTCTGAAACTACAGATTTGTGGCTATAAAATAAATTCAATTTAAACACTACATGGGTATTAATAGTCCGGATTTTAAAGCATCATTCAATAGCCACTGCTATTTTCACTTACCAGTGATTATCCCACACTGAGGACACACACCTTGACATTACAACTGCGAGTCGTCCAATTACCAGCAGGTCTTCTTCACTTTCTGACATGTTGTGTTAGAAGAATCTCAGGTGTGAATAATAGAAGTAATGATTCCCGAATTCCATTTAGCTGCTGGTTGTTGGCAATTGGCTCTTTCAACATATTACTGGGACCCTTGAACGGAGTAATCTTTTGACACGAGCAACACCTGAGTCAAAATGTTTGCTGTATAAAGTATCAGACATTATTTTTACTCAGTAACACCGCCCCGCTAAATCGAGTCATCCACTTAAATTCTAACAGTTAAAGTTGTCCCACCCAGTGTTATATGCGTTATGCATCATGTTGGCATTTTTATACAGTCATAGATAACATTATGATATAAATTCTCCATACTGATGCATTTGTTCCATAGAATTGAAGAAATAACAGCGAAAGGTCAAAGCTTTCACTAACAGGCAGCCAACACAAAGTACAAGACATAAAAACTGACATGATTTTTTTAATGAGAAATACACGAAACTGAAAAAATTGTACAAATTGAAATAAAATAAAAAATTGCATTATTCTTATAATTTGTGGTACTTTTTTTTTTTTTTACATAGACTTTTCCATCATTAACCATTACGTGTTTACTTCAGATCAGGATCCCTCCTTTGATAATCCATAATTACACAACTGAAGTCAAAATATTTTCGGATCGTTGCCTCAGTGGTCAAGCTGGGATTTGGTTCATCTGTTTGGTGGTCCTTTTGTGCCTTGAACAGTCTTCCCTCCTAACCCGCCTTCCTGGGACTGGACACATTCATTTGAAAATCTACAGAGCTGGGCCTCCCCACAAAACGAGGCACTATTCTCTGCATTCTACTATCAACAAGCACGATCAGTAATATGAATTGGTGCCCTGTCCTGGTTGTGTATCTGAAAGAAGAGGTAAAGATTTGTTTAAAACTTGTAACCTGAAAACAGAAACACACATTGTAAATGCCATCGAACATGTTCCTGACTTACTTGAAAGTTGTTGTTGCAGCTGTCTGACCAGAGCTGCAGTCTGCTGCTGCTGCTGAGTCTGCTGCATTCCCTGTCGTGGGAACTGAAATGGAGATAAACACAGTATTTAGAACAGTATTTATGGTTTCTTTGTAATAAATGTCTTGTGGAATACATCAAAAATGCATTTAGACTGATTCCCTACATTTTAAATGCAATGAAAATCGAAAAAAGGTGTCAAACATATTTAAAGCAAAAAAAATAGACCAGAGTAAAAACTTTGTCCAGAATTTCAGAGGTGGCCACTGACAAGCATTTTAATTACAAGCTGTTGTCAGAAAAATCCAACTCTGAAGACGAGCAAAGGATGAATATTTAGAAAATTACTGATGAATTATGTCATTTGTTGGATTAAAATGGTAGCCATTGAGAAAATGACTGAACCATTGGGTGTTTGAATCCTCGAGTGCACCAAAAAGGAGTTTCCAAAATGATCACAAAATGACCAGTATAATTAATAAGTCTTCTGTCTTTTGTGTATCTTAACCGTACATCTGATCAGCTTCAAACTTGGTAAATGCATTGCTGGGAACCCGAGGTAGTGCAGTAACAAGTTTGAAGATGATCAGATAAACAGCTACCGTTATTTTGGTCTTTTTTGTGTTGTGACACAGTTTCACTCCTCTGTGGCATCATAACCGTGTTACCAGTTCAGATAACATAAGCTGTATTTGGATTGTCCCCTTGCTCACTATACAGTGAATCAGCCATAAATGGGAAGCATATAAATGATTTAAGCATATAAACGACACACAAAAACATAAATAAATAAACATAATCAGTAAAACCAATTGGACCTGCTGTCTTTTGAATATTGTGCATTGCAAAAAACACTTTTTAGCTTTTTAAAATCCATTTTTCAGACAGAAACATCTACTACTTGCTAATATGAGTCACTACATTCAGGCTTTCTCATACATATATCCTGTAAAGCATCGGATTACTGGTTTGGTCTCACCTGGTTTGCACCTACCATGGGTTGCTGTGGGGGCAGCGGCTGCATGCTCAAACCCTGGTTTTGTGCCTGACCTGGTGGAGGCACCGCCGACACCTGCTGCTGTTGCTGCTGTGGAACTTGCTGTTGAGGAGGAACCTGCTGTGGTTGGACCTGTTGCTGCTGCTGTTGCTGCTGCTGCTGCTGCTGTTGTTGTTGTTGTTGAACTTGTTGGGCCTGCTGCAGTTGTAGAAACAGAAAAGGGATAACAGGAGGTTACATGAAGTCTTGTAACGTTTTAATTTCAAAAAGGTGTTGAAAGAAGGATTGAACATATCAGCCTGAAGCCAGTACCCTTTACAGCCCCTCACATGATCTAACAGTTGATTGGTTAAGATGTTACAGCAATATGGTGTTTGACAGAAACGTTTTGGCCTGTGAACAGAATAAATGTGGTGTGGTTGATATGCTGAATACATTTAGGTTACAGGTCATGCATATATATACACACAACATACAATACAGAGGAGAACTGCAATTGATTTCACTCTTGAAGTATTAAACACTAACCCTAACAATCTAGTAATTGGGAAGTGAGGGTTCCTAACATAATGAAGCTTTAATTTATGTCCTCTGTAATAGACTAATAATGTTTCCATTTCCTTTATTGGTTAGAGAGGGACAGGTCTGGTCAGCTGATTTCTATAAGGAAGCAAACATTGAGATGAGAATGTATGTAAAATAGAAACTGAACCGTGAACAGAGATCCCACATCACTTCAATAGCATTTTTAACAGGCTATGCTGTCATAAGGAAAACATTTGGAAAACTGACTGATACCTTGGTGTGTTAACATTTTATTAAATCAGAACCAATGGGATGCAAGTGTTTTTATGACCTCCTGTACAGCCTGAAGGCTGCTAGAAACTGTCTATTTAATAGCTGATTTTTAACCCGGTCTTCTGGTGCTGCTGCCTTCTCTGGTTCTTTTTTTAAGTGAGGCACAGTTCATCTCAAATAAGCCCATTCTTCGAGGTAATTATGCTTTTGCTGGCCAAGCAAAAGCTGCTCTAAGTAGCCGAAGCAGGGAAATATATATATATATACGGTCCGTACTCTCTGCATCTCATTCCCTTTACTTCTAGCTGCAGTTCTGAGGTTGTCATACGCTGATGTTTAGCCCTGAACACTTCAGGTTAGAGGGATACACCTACATACATACAAGCTTCAGGTGATGAATCATTTGTAATTAAGGATCAAATATAACCAAACAGCCTGAATTTCTGGCACGTTATCATGTTTAGCAGCCTGATTTACAAATATTGATTGACCAGACTTACCTCTTTTTGTGTCTTTAATAAAATCACAATTATTTAAAAAAAAAAACCATCCTTTCCACTTGGGGGTACTAATGACAATAAATAAAATTAAAAGAAATCCCAGTTAGGACCTTGATAAATTAATTATCAGTGACGTACTCTGAGTGCTTGTTGTCTGAGGTACTGCTGCTGTTGCTGTGCTGCTGCTGCTTGTTGCTGCTGCTGTTGCTGTTGTTGTTGTTCTGCCAACATCTGATTGGGCCTCAAGCCTGGATGGACACCCTGACCTCCCATGTGACTGATACCGTGCATTATGGGATTCTGTTGAATGGGCTGGTGGGCAAACCTGAGGTTTGGAGGACAAGAAGAAAAAAATGAGTGCAGGTATCAATTTAGCTACCATAAAACCAAGGAGAAAAGTTTGCAATGCAAAAGTAGCAGCCTCTGCTGTAATACAGTACTGACCTCTGTGTGTTCTGCATGTTGTGTGCGTAGCCTGGAGCGTGCTGGTGAACGTAACCACTGGGCTTCTGCTGCATTTGCCTCAGAGGATCCACCACAGCCGGGTTGGCTCCAGGATGAGTGCCCTGGAAGTTTTGGTTCCCATAGGAGGAAGGAACTATACCACCACCTTGGGACGGATGCTGCTGCATGCCCATGTGTGATCCATACGAGGTATAGCCCTGAGATATGTTCTGAACAATTACAATAAAAGCAAGACAGAGAAGGAGACCATTATTGATTGATTTCTAATAGGCGTGTCTATTTATGTAGTGAAGACCTGGAAAGTGTTCAAGGGCGAGTGTATAAAGTTGTGGGTCTTTCTGTGTGGATTGCAAACATTTAGAAAACAATCTCATAATTCACTTCTTAATTTAATAAAAGACAGACTTACCTGAGATGCCTGCATTGAAGTGTATGGTTGGTTAGGTGTTATTTGTCTAATCTGTTGCCCCATTATGCTCTGATTCTGAAAATAGAATGAAAAGTCAGCGAATAGCAAAGATTCAATGTCCTCTGCCAGCACTGAGAGAACTCAGTCATGAATTTAAGCAGACTCAGAACCTAAACAGCAATCAATCAACTATCCCGATTCTGCTCCAGATAATAAGCTATGCATTTTCTCAGCTAAACTTGACTAGAAGGTGTTGCTTGATCTGTCAGGGTGGACTGACTCACCAGTCTGACCTGTAGTTGGTGTCGCAGTATCTGGCCCTGTGGCATGCTTGGCTGGGGCTTATAACCCATTTGATACTGCTTGTCCAGTCCCATCATACCAGGCATGTTCGCCTGCATTCCAGGCATCATGCCTTGATAGGTGGGCCGAGTGGGCATCATTTTGTTCATCTGTGGGTTGCGGGTAGGTCTGTATGGAGGTTCTAAACCTGGACCTCCTGACAAAAAACACAAAACATAAACCAAAATTCCAGATATTGAAGAAGCGAAGTTCTTGAAAACTGCTGAACAAATGTGAGCAATAATGATGAGTAATGATGTGTCCTGTGAACTGACCTGGAGGTAGAGGCTGGTTCTGTGTATACATGCTCATGGTCTGTTGGCCATAAGAAAGCCTGCCATATGGGTGGTTTGGCATCAGCTCTGGTGGCATATTAGGCCCATAGTTCACACCACCTGGTGCACGGTTCACATAGTCCTACCGAGGAAAAATCAATGACTTTTTAAAATGGGAAATTAATGTATAAAGTATGCCAGTCAGTACAATCACATTATTCTTGAAGCATAAACTGTAGAGACAGCTGACCTCTGTTTTTGTAGATGGTGTTTTCTTTTTCTTGTTGGATTTCTTCTTGGTTGAGTCAGCGGGCACAGCAGGCACATTCTTTTCTGGCTTCACTGCCTCCATCATCTTCTTCTCTGGTTCCTGGGAGACTGGTGTCAGGGGCTCCTCCTCTTCAGGGGGCAGGGGGAGCGGCTCCAGGTAATAGCTACGAGGTTTGGGCTTCAGGTGGGTGTGATAAAGCAGGAAACGCTGCTGCTCCTCAAATTTAGTGACCTTACGGTCCACACGCACTGTGCCGAACCAGCCCCAGGAAAGAGGGGCGGAGTGTTTCAGACCCTCAAAGACATCCCACGGAGAAATCTTCTGTTTGGTTGATACTTGGAGACCCTGATGGAACACAGATACAGAAGTGTTAACTCAAAATCAACTTGCATGGGTTCCGTCAACCTCAGTTTATTGCTTTTGTTAATGGAAGGGATTTTCAGCAGTTTTTACTGTATGAATTTGTCAACCTTGGACTAAGGCAAATAGTTGCACTCTGGTTTTTCTGTGACTTATTTGTCTTTACAAGCTGCACTTTTCTTCCTCTAAATCTCTTGGGGCACAATGTAACCATGTACATTTTGCAATAATATTTTTTAGATACAACATGAGCAATGTGACAAATGAGGTATCATACAAATAAGATATTTCACTTTGACAGATAACATATTGATTTGACTGGGAGGTATAGAATAAATCAATATGAAACTACACATTTAACTTTTCATTTAGAAGTTAAGGAATGTGAGCATATGGAAAAGTGTTTACCTCTTTCTCAAAGCCAGCAATCTTGTTGCCCTTGGTGTCGATCAGCGAGCCCTGAGGTTCACAGGTTATGACGTCGCGGGTTTGCTTGGGCAGCGGCAGAAGCTGGCGAACCTTTTCCAAACTTTCTGACTGCCGATCTCCAAGTTCTTTCTGTAGAAATATAACAGATGGAGAGCAACGATTAAGAAAATGTGATTCGCAACTGTTGTTTTCGTTGCCTTCACATACAGAACAATGAACTAATGGAAACTGGATTCAGCTAAAACTAACCTTGACCTTCTCCTGCAGATATTTTCCACTGTGGGCGACAGTGCAATTGTTTCACCTCTATCACCCTGACTTTTGTGGTTTGTCACATTTTTAGCCTGAAACAAGTTTCATGATTCTACGAAGTGTACTTTCATGTTGTTACTGATGATGCTGTAACCCTTCATCTGGTGTACTCTTTCCTATATCAACTTTACTCCAAAGAAATAAACAATTAAAAAGTGGTGCATGACTTCAACGGTAAACTGCAGATTTAACTGCAATCATATAAATACAGTAAATATATGACATCTTAAACATGGTTGAGAAAGGAGTGCTGTTCTTACCCTGAGCTTCTTGACCAGGTTCATGTAGGCTCTCTTATTCTCCTCCATGCTGCCCTGAGAGATGCTGGACATGTCAGCAGCCAGTGTGCCATTAATCAGCACACTCAGCATGTCCAACACTGTTGTGAAGAGCTCACTGTTGGAGACAAGCAGACATAAGAGCCAGGCAGATGCAGTGACTGATCATTGTACAAACAATTTGGGATTGTGTTGAATGACAATTACTCCAGTTAGAGGAATAATGTGTGGATTGCACTTTGGAACACTCACTTATTGGACTGCATGTCCACTGTGCCGCTGCTGATGATGTCGAGGAGTAGTACCGCCCACTCAGTGGTCTGCTGGGTGCTGCGCTGCACCGTGTCAAACATGCCACCAACCTTATTAGGAAAGGAAAAAAATACTACTCATTATATGTTTACTCAAACCGAATGATGGATTTAAAATAGTAGTGTATCTTTTATGTTTTTTGTTAAACATTATAGTACAAAGTAGTACAGGTTCATTGCAATAAAAGCTACAGCTAAAAGTCAACATGTACAGCTTGGATCCACAAATCAAAATTCGCTTGAGTTGCTGTCCTATGAAGCTGGTTATGTTTTTCCAAGAAGCGCTTACAAGATTCAGTCGTAGCTTCAGAGCCTCATGCATCATTTGCTTCGCTTTGCAGTCATCCTGGTACTGGTCTTCTCTCCAGTTTGTAACGATCTGCTGTACTTGGCTGTACAGGGAGGTGAGAAGTCCTTCCCTCTGCTCATCTTGCCCCTTCAAGCAGGTCAGTACCAAAGACAGGAACGGCTGCTGGCTCAGCAGAGACATACTGTGGAAGGAAAACAAATTGTTCTTAATATGAAAGAAATCATGTTCAGACAGTTCCCATAACCTGTGAAAGTGGCACAAAATGAAACTGCCCTTCTAGTCACACAGTTCTTTTAGAAATGCCAGAACAAACAAAACTTATTTTGTTCTAGTTTTAAAGAAAGATGACTGACCTTTTCTGTTTCTGCCTGTCCCTCTCCTTACGTGAGGAAGAGCCGAGGTGTTGTCCTTTCTCCAGCTCTTCTCCAGCTGCCTTCAGCACATGGCCCTGAACTGAGGTGGGCAGCTTGGCTATCAACGGAGCCACCAGCCAAACACCTGATCGCTCCGATGAGCTGCAAATCAGAGCGCAAAGAACAAATGTTAGACTTCAGCATCACTGAATTCAAACCTAAGCACAAGGGTTCAGATTGAACACCATCACCTTGACTGCAGAGTTTAAGAGCGAAATGTAAACAGACCTTAAAATAGGTTTCATCTTGCTTGTGGTGCTGTTATTATTGGATGCAGAGCCCCCTTGGACCGTTGCTCCATTCCCTGAGGGGTTACTGGAGTTCATCTCAGCTGATTTCTGAAACACCTCTATAGTGGCTTTAGCTATGTTCTCCAGGAGAGAGTAGAGCTCCTACAGAAAAACAAACATAATCAGTTAGGTTTAGCACAATAAAAAAAAAACTACTGACTTGTATTTGTTCCCTAAAGAAATGTTTAATTGTTCAGCAACAACAGCAGATGATACTTACATTGTTTGTGCTCTGTTTGATCATCAGTTGCAGCTCCAGAGACGACTGTCTCATCGTCCATTGGTCCATATTCTACATCAATGACAGGATTAGGTTATTTTTTCCTTGTGGTTGACATTCTGAAACTGTCAAAGTCAGTTATGTACATTCCAGACATTATTAGCACATTTCCTCAACCTCTCATTTAGCCAGTAGAGGGCAGCAAAACACCACAGTGAAACACAACTCAGCAGCAGATTACAGGGACTAAACAGGATGTCAAAGTTAACAGAATTGTTCTTAAAATCCTAAAAATGTTTCATCAGACCCTAAAATACTTCAAAACAAATGATTTAGACAGAACTGAAATAGAAGGTGAGTTTGTATTGTTGCTCTACCTGTAGAATGCGTTTGATACGCTGCCTCTGAGGGTTGTCACCGTCATCACTGTCCAGCTGGCGGTGAGGATAGCAAATGAGCTGCAGTAGCCGTTGGGCCTGAATGTTTACCAGCACTGGGTCCTGAAGGGCACTGCTGTCCTCAGACAGAGACTTCAGGCAACGTTCGCCAACCCATTCCTACAAGACACACAACAAGGAGAGAAGCAGCGGAAGAAGTGTCAACAATTTCAGTGATCCTCAAGTTCAAGCATCAAGATAAACTCCGACATGCAAACAAGCTTGGCTAAAGCTGGGTGACTGGTGATGAAAACAAGGTAATGGGTCATTTGTCAGGAATAGAACTGCACATGCCACAGCCATGCTGACTGAAAAATGTGTTTGAAGTCTCATGAGGCCTCAGAGCATGTCTGGCATGTGAGGCATCTTGGGCCTTCGTACTTATGTGGCCTAAGTGATATCTGGTGCGGAAAACGATCTCACTCATGCACCTTTGACTCACTCCATTTCAAAGAAGCTCAGACAAGTAAACAGAGGGTTCATTGCTTCTATGTGCGTACTCATAAAAGACTACTTTCAGACAGAAGGGTTAGACAACACAATGCCACTGATAATACTAAACATGAAAAAGAAGAATGTGTGCGCAGGTCCTCACAGTAGAAAGCCACTTTTATTGATTAGTTATCTCAGCACTTTCATTTTCACCTCTTCCACTTCACACTGTGTGAACTGTGATTGCAAGTTTCACCGCTTTCACAAGTTATTCAACTAATATCCTCACCTGCTGGCAGATCGTCTTCAGAACATACTTTGCGTATACATCCAAGCTGGCTGTTTCTATGGAGACATTGCGTCCCTCAGATATGTCGTCGAGGCCAGCAGGGTGTGACAGTCCCGAGCCTCTTAGCTCTGCATCACCTGCAAGAAACAAGGAGGAAGCAGATAAACCAACCAGTAAAGACTCAATGAAATCAGTGACATCATTAAAAAAGTGATTTCACAGTATAATAATCTGCTTCAGTCAAAGGAGCTGAGGCTAACATGTTGACTGCAGAAAACAGCTTAATCTTATCTTGAGCACAATCATGTTTGAAACCTTTTTTTTTTTTTTTAGATGACGCATTCTGAGCTTATCCTCACTGACATAAAAAATAATGCAAAGACTCATACCCAGCATAAACACAGCTTTGAGGACAGCAAATACTGCTCCAACAACGATGCTGTTCTGAGAAGCAGCAAGAAGGTGGCGATCACAAGACGACCGGATACCAACGGAGGATCTGTCTGCAAAGCCACAACATCAATAAAAGACAAAAAGTCACACTTCTGACAATCAGGGAGAAACAAAAATCTGTTAAAACAATGGTAAGACAATGTCTGGTTGTGTTCGCTACCTGACTTCATACCATGTTGGGGGACAGGGTTGCGTTGTGGCGTCTTAAAAAGGTGCAACAGAACTCTGCAGGTAAGTCTGGCTCCCGGCTCAGAGTCTTGCTCACTGCAGGCTGAAGTTAAGATCAGACACGTATGCATTGATTAGCATGGAATTCCTTCACATCTCATTAGAGAGGTTCAAGTTTCTTTGGATGGGCTACACAATCCGCTACATCAAAGTCACATCTAAATATAAACCTTGTCCTAGATAGACTTCTCATCGGGCAGGATGAAGTGGAATTTTTATAGAGCTGTTGTCGTGAAAGAGGAAGTGAGAACAAAGCATTTACCACAAGTGAGAAAGCTGTTGGCATTTGGCGTATGGAGTAGCGTTACAAAACGAGCCAAACCCGACCAAACAGCATGGCTGAATGAGGCTTTGTCTCCACACTGGGGGAAAAAAGATTAGCAGTGGGGAGAGAGAGGCACTTCTCTGGCGAAGGCACAAATTGCACCGAGGCTTCATGGATCCGGATCAAATACGTCGCTTTTACTCTCCTCTCTGATAGAAGTGATGCATTATACAGCCCGGATATTCCTTCCTATGAGCCGAGCTGAGATGTGCTGCTCACTCATTATAGAATGCCTAATGCCTGTGATATTATGCTATAGATGCCGGGAAGCTGGGTGATATGGAGAACGCAAGTAAGGCTGTATCAAAGAGAGGACATTTCAGTGAGGGGTCTAGTGGACAAATAGGCCTAATTTAAACATTTTAAAGGTGTGACGCCAACCCATGGGCACTGGAAAAGATAGACTATATAAATAAGAATGATCATTTTATTATAAAAAACAAAATCCATATAGTCATCTGTAACACCAGAACACCACATGCTATGACTGAGATTGTCTAAAAGGTAATTAGCAAACTTCCAGAGAAGTCTGAATAAAGGCTTGATATAGTTAGATAAAAGGAAATGTTAGAGACGGAAATAAACAATCAGGCAAAGTAATAGGCACATGGTTTAAATAGATAGCTTAAAGTGACGGCTAAGCAAGTAAGATATCTAAGAGTAATGTGTAAATGGCTGAAATAGTTTGCTAAAAGAATTATGACAATGGTAAAAATGTTAAAAGTTGTGGATACCTGGTTGAAAAAGCTAAAAGTAACAGAGTAAGTAGTAAGTAAATTAATAAAACTTTGAACTTCTGCCAATCCAAGGTGGAAATTTGAATGCTAACAACAGCAAACTGACCAATGGTTACTTTGTCTGTGTTTTTTGCAACTAGTGGTTTATCTGACCACTAGTTGCAAGAATGCACAGATTTGGCATAAAATACTTCTCTGTGGCAGTACGCTTCAGATTAAATAACCCTTACCTGCATTGAGGAGGGAGGGGATGGCCACACAGCGAACCAAGTCTTCTAGGAGCAAGCACTGTCTAGCAATGAGAATGGCTACGAAGGTTGCGAGGGAATCATGGAAGGACAAATCACTAACCTGAAAGAAAAGAGTACAGAGATCAACTTTGGAAAGCTATGTGATAAGAAAAGCTGCTTTCATTTAGAGAACAACAAACCAAATGGCTTCTAAACAAACTGAAAAGTAGGTGAGAGTAAAAATGTATTCGAGAAGAATAGCTGAGAATTGATCGTTTAACACGACAGGTGCCACATAAAGAGTAGAGAAGAAACCGCAACTTACATCTACATTACACAGCAAATCATTGAAGCCACAGTTGCCATTGTTAGAAGAGCAGCAGAGAGCCTTGAGGATGCCGAGCCACTCAGCACTCAAGGAGCGACAATATGCTGTCAGTTCTGCACACAGGATTCCAATATCGTTCACCCTGAAAGCACATTACATGACGTTAAACCGTAGTCAAACAAAAATAACTGAAATGTGGCAGTCTGAGCACTACACTAATACAGCTTAACCACAGCAAGAATAACGCACCTCTCAGGGTCTCGGTGGTCCACACACACATCCATGAGCACATTGCAGACAAAGCTGTAGCGGTTGGCCGGGCTGTCGTTGAGGATTTTGCCCACCATGGAGTGGTTGAAGTTGTTGGCCGAGGGGTTGGCAATGGCCTCCATCATGAACACAGGATCCCAAAGCATGTTGGAGTCTGACGGGTCGATGTTGCAGTAGATGGAGTTTTTCACTTTAGAGCAGAACTCACTGTAGAACACAGAAAATTAGGGGTTATGTCGGTATTGAGCTTGGAAAACAAACTATCAGTTACAAAATAACACATTCGGGGACAGCTGAATTACTGCACTTAAGTGCTCGATTCTCCTGTTTCACAAAACCAACTAAAAAGATACTGGAATAGCATATAAAATTAGTTGCAAATATTATAATATGTATATGATTCTGTTTTAGCATGATTCATTAACATATTCCCTCCTACAAAAAATCAAACACACAAAAAGGGTCAAAACAGGATCTGTGGTGGAGCTATATATGTCTTTTTTTGAGGCAATTGAAAACATTCTTTTTCCAACAGCGGATGTAATCTTACCTAAAGATTTCGCCAAACTTGTTCTTCAGGTGACTGCAGGAGGTGTAGAGGTCATACAGGTAGGCCAAGATGCAGCGCTCAGCAGAGGAACAGTCTGCTGGATTCACACCTGACTTCACCACAATGCGTAACCTGTGAACACATATACACATGATTCAAAAGCAATCCTTCACCTACATACCTAATATAAAGTCTTGCTTAGCTGGACACCTTAGCTTAGAATAAAGACTGAAAACAAGGGATAATAGTGAGCCTGAATCAACAACTCAACAAAGTCCACCTATCAGCACCTTTAAAAGGTCACTTTTTAACACGCTGGATTGTAAAAATAACAATTCTCCGTTTTATGGGAGGTTATGTGCGTCTGCTTGGATGGCACCAGAAACATCCTGAAGAAATTGTCCACCACCCTCCATAACAACCAAACTTGTTTTTAACCTAGAATAAAGAGAAATATACTGCGGTAATAACTAAGCTTTAGAAGTACAAATAAAAGGCTTTTGTTCGACATTTTAGGGGGACGGCATTTAAGAATTAAGTGCAGTGTCAGCATCCCTGTGATATAAAAATCCTAATTAAAGTCAGTAGAATGAGTTTCTGAAAAAGTGCAAACTACCAACAATTCTTTAACTTGCTGTTACAAGCCAAAACATCCTTTTTACTACTTTAATTATAAATTTAACTGAAGCCTTAACCCTGCAAATACCCCCTTAGGGATGAGATCAAATCTCTATTTCAGTTAATTTAATTGTAATGACTACAAAACCCACATTTGGGCCACCAATTATTATCAAAGCAACTCTTTTACAAAGTGGTACACAACTGAGCTTTTGAGGCATCCTGCTGACAAACATTGTAAGTGACATACCCATCGAAAACTTGTGCCGTCTGCTCAGGATTGAGAATGAGGCAGGAGTGGTACCTCCTCAGCACAGCTACAATACACAGACACAGGCTGGTGGTGTAGCTGCCCACCAGGCTGGATGACTTCAGCAGCAGCTCGGCTTCCACCAGACTCAACTCATTCAGAAGCTGCAAAACACAAACAGTCTAAAGATATTTACAAACAATGCTTAATAAAAACAGACGTATCTGGATGTCTTAATGTGATGCCATTAGGGATGAAGATGCCCGTACCTGAATAGCAAAGTCTATGAGGCCACTGATGTTGAGCGAGTACTCCATGAGGTCAAAGATGAACTGAATGTGCTGGACGAGAGGCAGGTGATAAGACATCCCTAAGGCAAAGCTGGTGATCTGTTCCAGCACATTTCTGGACACCTGCACAACAACAATATATCAGATAAGAAATTAAGGCAAAAACAACCAAAAATAAGTTTTCATCTTCTAAACATTGTCCTACAGTCATAAAACTGTATTCCATGAACCAAAATAATAGATCAGACATGATTTTTATTATTTGATTAAATTCAAGTGTGTGAGAAATACAAATAAAGTTATGCAAAACAGGCAGACTAGGTTTAGTTACCAATAGAGGAGCTAAACTAATAAATGCCTAAAGTTTCTTGCAAAGAGTATGATGAATAAGAAAGATGGTCTGTTAAGTATGAAGCTCCGACCCAAGGGTGATTAACTTGGCTTAGCATAAAGACCAGAAGATGGGGGAAACAGTGAGCCTGGCTCTTTCTGAAAGTTTAAAAAACAGCTTTATATTCAACAGACATGATAGTGGTATCAATCTTCTTACCCAACTCAATCTGCAAGAAAACGAATAAGTGTGTTTCTCAAAATGTCACAGTATTCCTTTAACACAAATATGGGTGCAGCTCAGTCGCAGTGGCGTTGGAAAGTTATCCTTGAATATGTAACTGAAAATCCCTGAACGTTATGAAACAGATTTTGGCCTCTTGAGACTAAAGAATCTGTATTCATCCCACGCAGACTTGACTCTGCCATTGATATTAGCTAC
This sequence comes from Chromis chromis, assembly GCA_900302755.1. Taxonomy (NCBI): domain Eukaryota; kingdom Metazoa; phylum Chordata; class Actinopteri; family Pomacentridae; genus Chromis; species Chromis chromis. The sequence continues at coordinate 15,472 of OMNN01099601.1, read as the reverse complement.
ACTTGAATCCAAATGAAGTTTTGCAATGCAAAAGTCTTATGGGCTATTACTGAGTGTACTGTAATCGAGATCGATTGCATCTGTTCCAATCTGTATGATATAAAATTTAAATATATCATGCTCGGCTGGGTTTTCAGGTTACAGCCACTTGAGTGCATTATCCATTCAAATTGTATTCCGACATCTCACCAGAGACATCAAATGACACTTAAATTACATTTGCATTCAAATGAGGAGTCATTCAGGAGGTCATTAGTTTTGGGTGTTGGCAGCATTCTCATTAATAAACCCTTTGGCTGGTCACCTAACGATTCCTGTATACTATGATACATGACCTACATGAGAGCATGAAAGAATTGGGCTTCCTGGTCTAACCTGGGAGGTGACCTGGTGCTGGTCAAAGTGGGAGAGGTGCTGGAATTTGGAGAAGATATCTTCTGCAGTGGGAAAGGCCTCCGGCTTACTCCGCTTCCTCTTTTGTCCCTCCTCCCCTCCTGCATATGTGGAAAAGAAAGGAGGAAAACAATAAGAGGGGAAGCAGCAACTCACAACCGGTCAGTGGTATTCTTTCCAGCCTGCTGAAAAGGCCATCCATGAAATCTAGTTAAGCCAATGGTCTGTTATCTTATTTCCAGCCGCTTCGATTTGAAGCTTCACTGCAAAAGACACAGCCATAAAGACACTTTAAGGAAAAGAAAAGTAGCAGCTTTCATTTAAGAGAAACACAGTCGTGAGCTGAAGGTCATCGTGAGTTTGCAGGAACGTGCCACAAAACAATCCAGCCTGCGCAATTATAACCCTGAAAACCTTAAATCACCTTAATAAGGTCACATGTATCTGAGATAAAGTGGCTGTGAACAGATGAAAGCTATTAGCATAGAAATTGGCTGGAAAGAAGATTGAGTGATGCAACCCCCCTAGGGTTTGATAGAGAAAGAAAAAAAAGCTTGTTCTTTTAAGAAGGGCAGAAGAAAGGGGATACAAATGTAAAGCATTCAAAGAGGAGAGTTATTAGGAGGATAACAGCTGGGATGGCCACAGTGGGAGAGTGAACGATCAGTCGACATGTGAGCAATGTTTTACAAACATCCAAGCATGATAAAGCTCCTGCGTTCCACACTGCTGCCGGGCAAAACATTATCTTTCCTATGATAAACATGGACTATTCTGCAAAATTGATGCAGAAAAAACTCGGTCAATAAATTGGGGAACACATATGAAAATTTAAAGCAATTTCAAAGACTCGATTTTCATTCCTGAAGATGAAAAGTAGGCAAAATAACACTGAAGCATAATCTGAAATGACTGCCAGACAAACTGCATGCCCACAGCTACGGTAATGTAAAACAGAAGTGAATTGGAAATGTGAGGCATCAGTCAAAAGATGATAAAATTGAATTAACACTGTTACCTGTTTCTGCTGTGCTTTTGCGGTTGAGCACCTTCAAGATGTCTTTGGTAATTTTCTTGATGGTGTGTCGCGCCTCATCTCTCAGTTTGCCCACACCGTAGAGAACCACTAAACGCTGGTTGCATTCATGACTGGCACTTTCCTCCTAAAGACACGGACAAAAGACGCTCATAAACTGGATGCACTCGATAACCTGAGCAGCACGGTAAGAAACAATATGAGACAAATGAAACAGATGGTGTACGACAAGGTTTGAGGAGTAATTTTACTACATTTACTTTACATTCTCCCTCATTGTTTTAGAATTGCGAGCAAATTTATCAGGTTTAAACCAGAAGGGAGATCAAATCCAACCGAATTATACTAAAGACCACTCGGAAACACAACAGCATTAAAACAAAGATGGGTTCAAATGTGGCTTTCAGAAGGCTACAAAAACTGACAAATGGAAAATCTTCAAGTCGGGGAGAAGGTTTTCTGATTTAAATCATAATGGCCCATTGATTCTTCTCTACACCACTACATTTAGTCATACTGTATAATTAATATATCAGGAATAAAGCCATGCATAACCCGATGAGCCATAGGATATTTCCAGGGTAATTTCACTACCTTTACTTTCATGCTCTTATCTTGATTATTTTCAGGGCTAACCATATATGCTTTATCTTGTTTTGTTTTTTTAAAACAATCCAGGGTATCCAGATCTTTTATCATTTGATATGATAATACCTGCAGATTTCAGCCATTAATATTGAGGAAAAAAATATTTTAATTGTACATGCATCTCCCCATAAAACAAAAATGTAGACTACTGTATGACTTAGAGATTTGGGAAAATGTGTGCTTCATGCTAAACGAAACTAACAGTCATTATTCCATTTGTTGAGGTGATTACATACAGAAGCCTATTTGCAAAGGTGGCAAACTGGGCAAATGACATAGATATTAAATATGTTACTATCTGTGATGATGATTACATTGCACAGATATTAAGATAACAGACATATGTAGGTATTTGCATATCTATGTAATGACGAGTCCATGAGTAACAGGTGTGGCAATGGACGCACAGCCTCGAAGCAACTACTGTCATGGTGCATTTGATATGCGCTACACCTTGCTCCTAGAAATACTTTGAGAGCAATTCAACCGAGAAGAAGGCATCTGAAGTTGGACGAAAAGAGCATCCATCGGGCTCTAAAAGTTAACTTACAGTTGGAAAAAAAAAATGGTGAATGCTACTGAAGCCTCTACAGCCCAAGCCAAGTGTATTTTCTGGGTTTTCTTTTATAAAGCCAGACTGCGAGAGTTCTTACCTGAGGAATAGGGAAGTGAGTGGCATACTGAATGTGGCGGGGTTGCTCATACAGTTGAGGGAAGGCAGGGTCCATGCCCTTGTCCTTACAGCTGGCCTTGCTGTCTTGCTCTGCAGCAGGCTTCTCGGGAGAGGGGCTGCCCTTGGACTCGCAGTGCATTGGAGGAGAGAACATCTGCAAGGCAAAAGAGCCTCAAATTACTTCAAGCAAGAATGCCAACATGCTCAAGGAAGACCTGGTATGTATGTGCTGTAGAAGAAATTCACTAAAATATCACTTAACATTATTTATGTATGAATTATAACAAACTATGCTGTGTTTACCTCGTCAAAATTAGCACTGGAGTTCTGATCAATTTCCATCGACTCCGACAGACCAGTATCCTGTTGAACAAACAAGAACCGCAAGTTACCCTTTTGCTTGTTACTTTGTCTGTCACACATGAAACGCCAACAACAGATGCCTCCAACATGCCTCCATCTTGACACTGCTGCCTGCATCCTGCTCTTTGCGCTCTGACTCATCGGACGGCTCGTCGCTGGGAGAACGTGGGCGCGGCAGGTGGGAGTCAGAAGCCAGGTCGCCACGGGAAATGAGCGTGCACATGTAGATGTTGTGGGAAAAGACGTCGTGACGGATGAGCTCACAGAAGAGAAGGACCAGGTTGGAGAACTCCACTCGTTCACTTTCATTCCCAGGCTCCGCTATAAAGCAGAAAAGAGGATTTGAATAATTTAATAGCAGGTTTCCCTTGACAAATCATGTTGAATAAATATGCAGAGGGTAATGAAATAAAAGGCAAAGACAAAAGGACATAAAGTTCTTTCAATATTAGACTGAGATCAAGTTTAGCACATTTGAGAATCACAGTTGAAGGAAATGAAGAAAAAACAGAGACTCACTGAGAGTGGGGGCCTGAGTATCGAGGAACTGCAGCAGTACATCCTGAAAGACTGGTAGTGTGGCAGCCGAGAGGGAGCCCGATGACACAGAGCCCTTCTCATCCACCACCTCCGACTCACCACACCTCTGCAAACACACACACCAGACGGACGACACACAGCAAACGGTCTTTGAGTGCTAAATGTAGAAAACCTATTTACAATCCCTCCTAATTAGCATGTTCATTTTGGGTTTACAGCTATTCTACATCTGTCGCAAAAGATGTCAAAAAACATGAGTTATGCAAAGGGAACATTTTAACCCTCTGAACCTTTATCAGGTTTACAATCTTTTGTAAAAATAAATCACCACACTTAGACGACTTATCAGAGCCAGAAATGGTAAAAACAGGAAAAAACTCTGCTGATTTTCCTTAAACTTATGTGTGACGTTCGGTTTTGTCAGGAAAATGAACGGAATCTAAGGTTAAAGTTGTGATATTTCCGGGGTGTTCTGTATTTCTTTTTATTACTCACCAAAGATACGAAACAAATAGAAAATCAAGTCTTCTTTATTCGCCAGGGGAAAGAATGTTTTCTATTTGCTTTTTATAATTTGTCACTTGGTTCGTATTTCATTTCCCAACTGTATTTTGGTGCATAAACCCACTTGTTTTCACTGGAGCAGACACAGGCAGCACTTGAGAACATGGGAATGCTCGATGAGAGAGAAGCAGCTGGATACATTGAAGATTTTGACATTGAAATTGATGACTGTGAAATTTAGTTACTTTGTATTTTAATTCTCATATTAAAGGATAGGATAGGATAGGATATATATATATTCTTGTTCAATGTTGCCTAATTTTTGACTTGGAGAATTCTTCACTTTTTATATTTGGTCTTGCAGTGTTATGCAACATGTTGGAGAAGTTTGGGAAGACGAAAAAAAGTACTATGTTCAAGTTGGGAGAACCCTGAATTTGCCAAAATAAACAATGTGCACTAAACAGCTTCTATAAAACTAAGAATTCTGCATTCTACGGCACAACCGTAAAGCCATTAGTAGCTCAGCTGCACTCAACAGTCACATGACAAAAATTCTGGGACAGCTGAACTGCAGGCTGTGCTTAAACAGAACAGATAGAAGACAAGTATGAAAACATTATACATTTAGGTAGTAAAGTACCTTTAGTATATAGAGCTACTATTTTTTCCCCCCAGAATTGATAACACCTGTGGGCACTTGTTGAAAGATGTTGCACGTGTTAATCCCAGGCTTGTTGAATGTTTTATGTTCTTTCTGCTTCTAGCCATGGTTGTACCGTTTCTACAGAGCTGCAGGATTTTATCTTGCTGTGAAAAATAAACCCAAAGTCAGTAAAAAATACTCCCAATACTGCTTGAGGTTCAGAGGGTTAAATGTTAATATTTGTGGGGGGTAATGACTTTGCAGAACCATTCCAGTACCAAAAACTGCCACATAGAGCGAAGGAAAATAAACATTAACATATGCATTATAATATAAAAGAGCATTAGATGGTTTGTAAAATATAAACACTATGAAGACTGTGAGGCTCATATTTTCAGACATAATAACATATTACTGTGACTTAGGTCAGTGGTGATCAAAAGGGAGCAAAAAGTAAATAAAGGGCTAAGAAAGAAAAACAATAAATATTTCCATAACTTTCTATAAAATGTAGCTTTTTCCTTATAAAATATTAAACACTTTCATCCCTTTGGGCATCTCCAAAATCATTTAAATGAAACAACAAGGCTGGGAAAAACTTCAAGTAGATATTACTATATTTGAAGGGGCCACAAGTCAAAAAGGTTCGGTACCACTGAGAGGAGATGTAATGACGTTGAATCCTGCTGAGATTAAACAAGTAGCCGTTTTCAGTTGGGGGTGATGAGTCTCTTACCTCTGCTTCTATTTCAGCCTGTCTCTTTTCCAGCAGCTTGGCCACCACCATGGCCCTGTGTCTGCCTGAACGCTTACAGCACACCGCCCATTCGCAGAGCAAGGTTACCACTGCGTCATCATCAGGTGACATCTGGACAGAAACATGCATTATGAGACAATACAGCTAAAAATAGAATCGCGTTATTTTATAATCTGGTGATCAGTAATCACATGGGACCAGCTCGGCACAGATGCTAGCATCAAAATATTTCTAAACGCAGTTTTCAGCTGAATTAAAAACAACATGCCCCGTTTCTCAATGAAAAGCTTTACAGTTTATTTGTGCTTCATGCATACTAAAAATAATAGAGACTAATAGGATTCTTACCTCGTGGCCATCTTTACTCTGGCCTGAACCAAATATCCTGTTGTACAGTGAATCCAGTGAGTTGTTAAAGTCAGACTTCTCGAAGCTGTGGTTGTCTAGAACCTCCAGGGTGTGGAGAACCCTCCCGATGGTGAACCCTGGCAACAGATTACATCATTTCAAACTGTTCTCACAAGCCGTGAACAGGTATCTGCAGAGAAGCATAACAGTTCTCTTACCCGCTGTGGTCTCCTGGCACTTATCAAATGACCACCTGAACTCCACTGCCTGGCCTCGCTCCTTAACTTGCTCCTCAATTTCTCGCAACTTTGCACGAACCTGCCATGAAAGAAAAAATTACGAATAAAGACCATACAGCCATCTAGCAAATACAAATGCATCAAGTCCAGTGAGACAATCAACCAAGTCTTTGGTTAATATAGGAACTAATTAACAAATCAAAAGTCTTCTTCTCCTAAGCTGTGTGTTTATTACCAAAAAACTTTGTACATCTAAATAAGAATTTCAATTTGAACAGGCAAGGTTTGCTGGCACTTCAGGGATCGTCTTCATTTTGTCTTATTTTTCTCTGCTTCTACGTGCCATTATTTGTTTTGTTCCGTTTCTTGTTCTTCATTGATTTACTGTAATGTTCTGTCTTGTGCTTCAATGATTTAATATAATGGAAATGTTAACTAAAACCACTTTAGGGACAACAAACACAGTTTAAAGTTGAAATAAACACACACAATATCAGAACTGATAGAAGTACCTGCTGTGTAAAGGCAGTATTGCCTCCTGGCATTGGCAAATTGGAAGGAGCGATGGGCAGGAGGTCCAGAGGTGAACCAGTCTTGTTTCTGCTGTCTGTCAGAGAGTAATGCCACACCAGAGCACTGGGGCAGCACAACACTATGCTCTGATGTGACAATAGCAAGACACAAACAGAAAGGCAACGGAAATGAAAAAGGTAATTTCTCACATTTTCAGAAACACTTAATCTCTGGAAGCTATGAGAAAATCATCTCACACTGTCAGTTATATAATAGTCAAATTGAACATATAATACCTGTAACATGCAGCTGAGGCCGAACACCAGAGGCCTGTGCTGTGGGCAGATGTAGAAATCTGTGAAAGGTGTCTGGGGCTGGTTCCCTCCTGCTGGCTGGGAGGTTGGGGTGGGCGGCAGGGCGTTGCCTTGCTGTGTCAAGATGCCGTGAGCTGGATGTCCTCCTGTGCCGGGGCCCAGGCTCCCGTCACTTAGCAACAAGTTGAGGCGCCGTGTGCAGAAGTAAGCCAGTCTTCGTGACAAGTAAGCAGACTGTACAAATTCCCCTGAGTACTGTGGCACAGAGGAGAGATTCACAGCATTACCCACAGCACTCAGTGTCCATTAACATCAGTCAGCTTTGGAAATAGAAGCAAAATGAGTGCCTGTGGGCCCCGATGGGCACCGCCAGCAAAGGTCAGCACCGCCACATGAAGACACAAAACATGATAAACTGTTGACAGCTGTAGAAGCCTGTCATAACACAGAACAGCTTGTGTGTGTAACTGTGTACAGCTGCATGAATGCTAAACAAGACTGCATGTTTCCCAAATGTAATCCATTAGTGTTGATGTAGCAGTGAGGTTGACATGCTGAGGAGGGGAATAAGCAGATGTGTCTACCTGTAGTAAAAGGGGCAGGAGAAGTCTGAGAAGCTCGTCTTCACCAGGTCGGACCTTCTCGAAACACTCCAGCACCCACGTCAGGAACTCGTGTCTGTCTAACATACCATCCTGAACAAAGAACACAAGCGCATTTTATCATCAAGAAGACAAAAACATCAGTCAAATGAGGTTAAGCTGCTTCATTTGTGCTTCGCTGTATGAAAGATGCAGTGATCTCCATCTTCACTTCAAGGAACCCTTAATATCCTTTCCTGAATTACTCTCCCCAAGTGTGATCTGGTTATTATAATAATTACTCAACTATAATCATATTACTTTGTTGTTGTATGTTGTTCAGAATTTGCCTGAAAGACTGTTTTTGCAACAGACAAAAGCATCACTTTCTCTAGCAGGTGGCAGGATCAAGTCTCAGTTTTCTCTGTGATACTTGCTGTATATCTGAATAAAACTGACCTTCGCCGGTTTATTAAGCAGGCTACGATCAACCCTATTTAATAAAGCTGCTCGCCCCTTCTGTTGTTTTGTACTCTATAACAACCTAAATCGAAAGCAGAGTAGACAGGTCCAGTAAAAAGCATCTAAAAGCTAAATGTTGCCACAGCACATCATGACATTAATTTGATTTCTCTCGCAATTTCACATAATGTCCTCAACACAATTTTCAGCACGGCAGTAACTGGTGCGATTACTGTAAGAGAGTGAACCGACCTGAAACATGAACATGGCCAGCTTCTCGTTGTACTCCCACTGCTTCATGGCCGTCTCCACATCAGCAGGTGTGGCTGGCAGAGGTGAGCTACAGCCCTGACTGGGAAACTGTCTGTAAAACTCAGCCACCTTCTGAAGCTGCTCCGAAAGATACTTAGTAATAATCTGGGTCCATTCTGCACACACACAGATAAACAAACAAAAATTAATTTCAAAGCCACAGAAAGATCTAATAAAAGGCAGCACAATATCTACAAAAGACCATTCCAAACAGATATTTACTAAAGAAAAACCTGCTTACCTATACAAGCATCAATCACATGCCTCTTCTTGACTTTAGTTTCAGTGATAGCTGCGTGATACGCACAGGTCATCTTGATCATCCATGCTGAACGCATAACAGGGACTGAGTACTTAGCCAAGTATCCAAAAACCTCCTCCTTTTTGCTAAAGATTGGTACCTGCAATGAAGACATTTCAGGGGCATCAGTTATGTTAAGTTAAACACCAAAACCATTCATCCATCCATCCATCCGCTTATCCAGGGCCGGGTCGCGAAGGCAGCAGTCAGAGAGGCCCAGACTTCCTTCGCCCCAGACACCTCCTCCAGCTCTTCCGGTGGGACCCCGAGGCGTTCCCAGGCCAGCCGAGAGACATAGTCCCTCCAGTGTGTCCTGGGTCTACCCCGAGGCCTCCTCCCGGTGGGACATGCCCGGAACACCTCCCGAGGGACCAAGCCACCTCAACTGACTCCTCTCGACGTGGAGAAGTAGCGGCTCTACTCCGAGCTCCTCCCTGGTGACTGAGCTCCTCTCCCTATCTCTAAGGGAGCGCCCAGCCACTCTGCGGAGGAAACTCATTTCGGCCGCTTGTATCCGGAATCTCGTTCTTTCGGTCATGACCCAAAGCTCATGACCATAGGTGAGAGTAGGAACGTAGATTGACCGGTAAATCGAGAGCCTCGCCTTTCGGCTTAGCTCCTTCTTCACCACGACGGACCGATACAGCGACCGCATGACTGCAGACGCTGCACCGATCCGCCTGTCAATCTCACGCTCCATCTTCCCCTCACTAGTGAACAAGACCCCGAGATACTTAAAAACCAAAACCATGTCACTCAAAACGGCACAAACGGCAAGAAAGTGGACTCTTCTGGAAAACAAAGGTCAAAGTAATATACTCAAATTGGTAATGATATTTTTTTCAAACAGCTCAACAGACACATCCGACAAGGATTAAACTATGCTAAAATACAATCAAGAATGCTAAATAAAAATCATGAATTGGGCTGTATCTATTTAGCGTACATGCTACTTGGAAATTATGTACACCCAGGCTTCAGAACTCCTTGTCTGTTGATATAAAGCAAAATATTTTAGCTAGATTGATTTCCTACATTGCCTGTTCTGTTCTGAATGCACTGGAAGAAGTGCACGCATCAAGCCCACAGTTTTCACGCTACATTTTTATAATGTTAAGAGTTATCTGTCAAAGTCATTTATGAATCCAGTTAGTTTATTTTAGTGAGGAAAACTATGAAATGTTTATGTATTCATGCAAGCAGAAATAAAAATAAAATACGCAAGTCATTACAATGTAATAGTAAAATGATAAAGGGATTTCACTTATGAAGAGAACGCTCACCTTTAATTTAATGTATTTCTAAGAGCACTTGCTGCGCGAACAATTGTTGCGAGAGAACAAAAACACTTCAGACAATCTATAAATAATACATTTTCTAGGTATGAAAAAATAACTAAACCGCAATAAGAGCCTTGCCATTTACAAACAATGACATTAATTGTGTTTTGGTTCAATACACCCAAACAAGACAAACAATAGACTTGATTTACACAGAGGCAGGAATTGGGTTGTTTTCACAAGGGCATTTAAAAAACACCGCATTACTTACCTTTTCTGAATAGTTCTTGTTTTGTATTGTCAGACTGAATAACTGAGGAGAGTTCCGCACAATTTAGGGATCTTTTTTATCACCGCAGCCATTACAACTACTGCTATTTGTTCTTTGGTTTCAGCCTTCACAAAACCAAGGCATACAAATCCATACTTGATATGTTAGCAAGTTTTCCCCAGTCTGTCCTGGCAGAAAAAGTCTATCATATTTAGCCAGATCAATAATCAGAGTAAGATCGGTTTATGTAAAGTCAGGAGTTGTTGGCACATCTCATCTAAATGCGCACTGACATCTAATATCTGCATTCAATTAGCGTCAGACTCAGTATTAGCTTTAAAAAGAAAAACACAAGTAGCTGGCTAGCAGCCTTGTGAGGCTATAACGCCCATTAACCAAGAAAACAAGATAATTTTTGGACTAAAGTTGAAGATACAACTTTACCGCTCACTAACAGGACAAAAAGGTAATATCTGGTCATACTGAGTGATCTAAGCAGGCCATCTTAAAGTAGCTTGTCAGGTTTAGAGCTACCATGTCAGACTTGGCTAACTTTCCTTCCTTCCCTGTATTTTATCACCATCTGTCAGGCTCAGCTATGATTTGTTCAGACCTCAGTATTCAACTCAAGGTACGAGATCATATTAATAATATAGTAGCATGTTACAGTTATGAAACATTTAGCTGTTAATTTAGTTAACTAGCTTTTGTCCAGTATGTTAACAAAGTATGATAGATATTTGCACTAAATCAACAAAACAGATCTTTTTCAGTAATATTGGTCAATGTGGGTGGAAAGACTGAATGCTAAGGGGCAGTGGTGGCCTAGTGGTTTGTGAAGCGGACTTGTAATCGATAGGTCGCCGGTTCAAACCACCGGACTGGCAAGAGGTTGAGGTGGGAAAGTGAGAGCGACTGCTTGTCCCAGTCACCACCACTGTGGACCCTTGAGCAAGGCCCTTAACCCCTGACTGCTCCCCGGGTGCTGCACTGCGGCAGCCCACTGCTCCTAGTATGTAGAGTTAAGGTTCCAGAGCAGGTTAATGGTGCAGCATCACCACCTTTGTGAGACTTAAAAGTCTGACTTTAGACTCAACACACCTGCTAACCCATTAATCTCACTTTATAGTGCACTGCTCATGTATTTGGGTAAAAGAACAAACTAAATGCTAAGTTTTCATTTCTTCATTCTCATCCAAACCTTCTCCATCAAAGAGAAGAGACCTCTGATGCGTTTCAACTCACTGGTGGCGTTGGTTCGGACGTAGATGATCTCGCTCTTGGCTCCGTGAACCTGGTGCTCGTCGGACGCAGACAGCTGGGTCTTGACCATGATGGCGTACTGGGTCCAGGGCTTCAGCGGCCGGATCAGGTGACCCGGCTCGTCTGCCTTCTTGATCTCCGTGGAGCGAGACGGCGGGTCGACGTCGGCGATCGCCCAGCTGTTGGAGCCGCAGGCGTCCTGTCCGTCGAACTCTGTGACGTTCCTGTACGGCCTGCGGAGCAAAGAGAAACGTGGATCAACGGGTAGAAGTGTACTAGAAGTAGATGGAAGTAAGACACGGAGCCAACATTTGATAATTAGAACTAAAGAATACAAAAACAGACACATCCTGATGACGAATTTAATCAGTGAGCACCGTCACAAATTTACCAGGAAGTCAAATTTATTTATTTTTATTTTTTATTTTTTTTAAATTAACTTTATTTAGAGCTACAATGCAGAACAATGCAGTACAGTACAATGTAATGAGAACCGCCAGGGGGATACAATCATTCAGAGGCATATTGCAGAATATCATACATAAATACATTGAAAAGAGCACATAAATCAAAAGTCTTGGCTTTCATATTAGTGGAATGTCTAATAGTTTTTATATATTGTTTGGCTTCATTGTTGAAGATAGAGAGGAGTGGTTTTTGATTAGTGTATCGACATTTGTGGATGTGCCATACCAGGAAGTCAAATTATTGAGTGCATTAAAGACGATAAATTGAGTTTTTAAGGTAGTGCTGTTTTCTGTAGGTCACATTCAGCTTCAGATACAAACCCTCTGACATGTTTTCCCGGTTAAGTCCCTAATTTATTACAATATCATGATCAAAGGCGGCTCTGAGGTCAAGAAAGCCCCAGAATTCCTCACTAATACCGACTGGATGTTATCCTGTAATCCACTTTGGTTATGATCTGTGCTGCGATTTACTTACGCCTCTTTGTAGAGAACCATGAATCCCAGCAGGTCTCTGAAGTCCAACGGCCAGAACGGCTCCCACTTCAGCATGATCATGTTGGACGTCGTCTTGATCACCGTGAATTTCAGCAGCTTCGTCTCACCTGAGGAACAAGACAGACGATACTCAGCAAGTCCAAAAAACTCATCACATAGAGCTTTTATTTAGTCCTGGATCCAGATTGAGCTCTTTAACCCTCTGAACCACAAGCAGTTTCTCTCCTGTCATGTTTTTCCTCACTGTGGGCTCATTTTTCACTGCAACATAAAGTCCTACACCTCTTTGGAAACAGCACAACCATGACTAGAAGTACAGCTAACTTAGAAATGTCTTCTGTGCAGTTATAACGCAATAAAAAAAGTAAAAGCGAAAGTTTGATTATTGATACTCGTCTCCTATCTGCTCTGCGTAAACACTTCCTGCAGTTCAGCCGAAAAGTTGTGGATTTTTTTGTCAGGTGACAATCGGTCCCAGCTGAACCAAAGAGTGAATAATTTTTAGTTTTTTACAGAATCTAACTATTGCACACCGTTTATTTTTTGGCAATTATTTAAATAAGACATGATTTGGATCAAATATCATGATTTTAGGCTTGGATTTGGTTCATTTTTCGGATAAAACCGAAAGTCACAAATGATGAGGACCTTCAAAAAGTTGAAAATCTGACAATTCTCAATTTTTTTATAGTTTCTGACTCTGAAAAATGGCATTTTTTGTAATGCATAACCTGAATTTCAAACCTATTGGCAGGTTTTGGGGTCCAGAGGGTTAAAGTTGTGAGTCTGCCAATATTTAGCACCATTTGAAATTTATATTTTTCTATAGTATTGTTGTGCATTTAGTCTAGAGATGACCTGCACCAAAACGTCCCTTCAATGTTTTTCTACAAACTCTAGGTCGTGTACTTTTACTGAAGGAACAACCTCCTCTCTTCACCAAAATCAAAAACCACAATAAAGCTATCTTACATGAGGCCTGGTCCCCGTTGTTGCGGACGGCGATGTCGTTCTTCTGGTTGCGCTCCTTGGTTCCCGTCACCTCCTCCATCTTCCTGATTTCGGACATGCACAGTTTGGAGTTGTAGTGGAAGAACATGCGTCCGCGCTGGATCGTCAGGTTGTGTTTGGACCAGTCCCACAGCTCACGGAGGTTCTGGTTGTCCAGCGCGTAGAAGGCGTAGGTCCTGCAAGAGACAGAGGGAAGGTGAAGAAATTAAACGCAATGTAGGATAAGAAGAGGGAGGAGAAGTGACGGGGATCTAGACAGCAACCATTTTAACCCTCTGGGGTCTGGGGGTAAATTGGCTGTCTTTGACTACTTTTGATTTTACCTTTATATTTCACCTTAGAAACTGTTCACCTTGACTTGCTTGGTGTCTTTTTTTCAGCACAACCTCACCTATATGATTGTACAGTTATTTATTCATTTTGATATACTGTATGGGCACAGTGGACCTAAAATTGCAACAAAAAAAAAATTACAAAATGCAGTAGGAATGAGTAGGAAAAAGTTAGATTTTTTACTCTGAGGACCACAAACATGTGTAACGAGTCATTTTTATAACTTAGAATGCAAGTATAAATAGTAAACTCCGAAAAACAATGCAATCATTTGGCAAACAACACAGTTATAGACACTATTTGCATTAAAATACAAGAAATTCCCAGGCGCTCTTGTACAAATATTTACAAAACCATCAGGTATTACAGTAAGACTTTAAAGGAATTATTTGCGCCACTCCAAAACACAGTTGCTGTCCACCACAACACACAGAGTGGCATGTAACCTGACACCTCCAGGCTAGAGCTGGAGATAATGTCAGTGACTGTAGGAGTCCCCTCATTCCTCTGACACACAAAACAAAAAAAACTACACTACAAAATAAACACAGACACTAAACACACACAAAGTGGTCGTTCTTTGAGCTTTGTTTGTTTCCCTCCGCCTGCGCTCTGTGTCTGCGTCTCTCCAAATCTGCGTCTCTCTCACAGCAACCAAGCCATAGAATTTCGTGATTGGCTGTTGTGGTGCCCTTTAGACCAATAGGAAAGGAGTATTTTTCTGCGTTTTTCATGCCAGCACATTCGTCTCGCTTCACAGAATCTCCTGTTTTTACTGTTTCATGCTGCACCGAACGCGTACCGAAGGCGCTCCAAACGCAAAAACATTCGGTAAAAAGTATAGCGTTTATTAGCGATCATAACTCTGGTTTTATTTGGCGGATCAACACAATTTAACAACTGGTAGTTAGTTTGAAATCCGCACTTTCGACACAAGTTATAACGGAGATGGAGGCTGTGTCTTGTTGCTACATCGTCTTGAAGCGGTCATGTTATTTGGACACGCCGGCGCGTCTGTTGACCCCAGAGAGTTAATTCCTATAGACCAGTGATTCCCAACCTGTGGGCCGCGGCCCCCTGGTGGGCCGCGAAGGTATTGCAAGTGGGCCGCAAAATCATTTCCAAAATTTTATCATTTTTTTGTGGGAGGGTGGATGTAATTCCATAAAAATAAAAATACATATAATAATGTTTTAAATGTTAAAACTCGTTAAGTTTAAAAGGATATTTTTAAAAATTCAAATATTCTTTTCATTATATTGTTTTTCCTTCGAGTATTATACATGTGACAAGGAAATGAGAGATAGGAACTTTTGTTGTTATCGGCCGGACCACTTTGCAGCGGGACCGCATTGCACTTGACTTGTTTACGTTTGACGTTGATAGCAGAAACTGGAGTAAAAAAATGGACAGCTGGCTAGCAACAGGGATAATTAAAAGGAAAGATAGACAAGAGACTGATGGTGAATCGACCGGTGATCTCCCTGCTGTCAAAAAAAAGAGAAGCGGTTGGAGAAAGTACAGTGCTGAGTACTTAGCGCTGGGATTTTTTTTGGACAGGCACGATAAATGAGTCCACTGCAAACTCGTTTATTTGCGGTGCTATGTGGAGAGATGGGCAGTGATCATCACCAGCTGCTATTACACACTGAAGTGCGGTGGCTGTCCCGGGGCAAGGTACTGACGCGACTGTTTGAGTTACGAGATGAAGCGCGTCAC
>OMNN01099598.1:17421-28951 GCA_900302755.1 Chromis chromis | reverse complement strand
AGTGAAGCTGCTCCGGTTTGGACATGAAGACAGTTTCACTTCCTGTCTGCACTAAACCCACCGAGCTGATCCTCCTTTAATTAAATCTACAGATTCAATATATTTAAAATAAATGTAATGTAGTGGTTTAGATGCTCCAACAGTAGTTTATTATATTATATTAATGCTAAAGTCTAAACTCACTTTTCTGCATCAGTTGATTCAAACTAAGTCCAGGTTGATGGAACTGAAGGAGGTTTGATGACTTCATGGTTCTTTTTCTCCACATGAACATTAAAACGTTCGTCCTGTTTGTTGGTTGAAGGTTATTTTATCAGAAGTTGTCTCAACCAGGTCGATGCAAACTTTAGTTCTGTTAACGTTAAACTGCAGGTGAACATCGTCTCCTGCTGCCTCCTGATCCTGGTCCTGATCCTGACCCTGGTCCTGATCCTGACCCTGGTCCTGGTCCTGATCCTGATCCTGATCCTGATCCTGGTCCTGTTACAGTTTATTCGTCTAGTTTTTATTCTTCTAGTGTTTTGATGGTTTTAGTTTGTCTTTAATCTTTTAATGCTTTTTTAAATCTGGTTTTACTTTCTGTCCTCAGCATCATCAGAACAGTTGATTAGTTTCATCCATTAATGTTGTTTGGATCCAGGAGTCTTTAGAAAGAGAAAGTCTCTGATCAGTGAGTCTGAGGGGGACCAGGGTCCAGTCGGTCGGTTCAGGTCTGGACTCTGAGGGACTGAAGCTGATCACCAGGTGCTGCTATTTATACGTTCACAGTCAGTAACTGGACAGACTGACAGACTAACAGACTAACAGACTAACAGACTAACAGACTGACAGACTGACAGACTAACAGACTGACAGACTGACAGACTGACAGACTGACAGACTAACAGACTAACAGACTGACAGACTAACAGACTGACAGACTGACAGACTAACAGACTAACAGACTAACAGACTAACAGACTGACAGACTGACAGACTGACAGACTGACAGACTGACAGACTAACAGACTAACAGACTAACAGACTGACAGACTGACAGACTAACAGCAGCATCAGATTCTCTGCTAAACGTCCTCAGACTCAGTTCTAGCTGAGGAGCTGCAGAGGGATTCATCTGGACTCTGATTCCTCCTCAGGAGACGTCCTCCATCTCCTCCTGCAGTCGGTCTCAGTCTGAAGCTCTGGGACCAGGATCCATTAACAGCTGAACCTCTTTAATCCACGTCTGGATCTGAAGCTGTCAGCTGAAGTCTGGAGAGATCCAGTTCAGATCCTCACTGGGTCATCAGGACCCATCGATCAACACCGACCAATAAAAACACTTGATACTAACCATGAACACACCGACAGAACCACAGACTACTAATGTAGAACTCTCTAAGTCCAGTTCCAGGGTTAGAACCTCATGTGTCATCAGACAGATCTGCATCAGGACCAGAGTCAACATGAGTTTAACCCAGAATGAAGACAAACACAGACGTGATCCATCATCTTATTAACACGACGAGTCACACAAACTAATTAAAGTCCTCAAACACAAAACCTCCTGGAAACCTTCAGTCTGATATGAACACGGAGAACTGGAGCAAAACATTTGAATCGTAGCATCTGGACTGGCTGGAGCTGATCGAAGACGTCATCCATGGCTGGTCCAGATGCTACGATTCAAACTACGAGGATTAAAGCGCTTTAATTCTGACCACATGCATAGATGGAAATCCTGGGGGGGACACAGGAGACGTGTCCCCCCCTTCCATAAAGTTGTCCCCCCAAAAATCATTGTAAGCTCACAAAAACACTTTAATAATAAAATAGTAATGTTCAATAAAAGCACAACACCAGCTGCAAATTATAAATGTAAAACTTTTTTTTTTTTAATTGTTGAAACATTATGACCCCCCTATTTCTCAAAGTGGTTTAGTCCACATGCCGTTTCCAACGGGCGGGGCTACCGGCAGCTCCGTGTGTCAGCGAGCAGCGATGAGAAACTCCACTAATGTGTAAAAGCCAGTCAGTCATTTATCAGCTGGTTCAACAAGCTCAAGGTTGGAACATGGAAGAGACATTTCTCCTGCTTTGTCCCAAATCAGTCTCTTTTATTAAATCAGCAGCTGGTAAGCTAATAGCCTAGCTTATGATCGCTAACAGGCTGAAACCAGTATGTAGAATATAACTACTATTATTACTTAACATTCAACATGCTGAGGGCTCAACCCTGAGAGAGAGAGAGGATGTCCCCCCAGGAATTACTCTCTGAAACTTTACTGTTTATTGTCCCCCAAAAATGAAATGAGATCTTCGCCCCTGTATGAACCTATAAAGTTTAAACATCGTCTTATTGAGCTGTGGTGACGTCATAATGTCATTATGTGTATTTTAAACTAAACATTCTGGATTAATTGACTCAAAACTAAATTCTAATTGTAGCAGATCAATAAAATCGGCTCCTTGAGTTCAGGATTTCAACTTCTTAAAGACTTTTCTGGACATAATCCCATCAGAAGCTGCCATAACTCCTCCAGACTGATGCAAACTGAGACTAAATATTTGCTTTCAGAGTTCATGCTTTTGGATTCTCACTGACCGACTTCAGCTGCCGTCCCTGAAGCCTCACAAGTAAAAACCACAAGAACGTTTAGCTAAAGACGGAGAAACGCTGCCATGGATTGCTGGCTGCACATGGGTGAAGTTAAAGGGCTTCTTGGGCAGCAGCAACGTCTCACCTGAGGCCGTCTGAAGGTTTCATCTAGTCAGAATAAAGCAAACTAATCTAATCGTCATGAACTCTCCTGTGTTTTGTGCATTCCTTGATAACAAGCATCAGATTCTGCGGTTCTGAAGCGTCATTGCGGCTCGTAGAGGTTTTAAATCCCGGTTCAAGGCGCTGGTAAAGGTCACCCTGCCCCTGGGCCTGAGCAGGGCTGCAGGCAGTAGGTCAGGCCCCATTCACCCCAGATTAGCATTAACAGAACGTGACAGAGCTGAGCGACGTGGAGCTCAGTGGGACGCAGGATTAGCCACTTTACCTGCAGCTAATGCCGTCCCACGTCCATACGAGCAGCGATGCAGACGGACGAGGCTGGATTCTGCAGGCGTTTGGTCAAAAAGGAAAATGAAAACCATGTGAAAGTGCTGGATAGAAAAGGCAGGGAATCACCAAAGTTAGTACATTTTGTCCTGAAGGAAACAAACATCTGCACCACATTTATGAGGATCCATCCACACTCTTAAAACTAATGCTCTAAGAACAGTTGTGGCAACTTCTACGTTCAACTTCTGTGCCTCAAATCACCAGCGACGTCATCATCTGGCATAAAAACAAGGACTTAAACTCCCAAACTGAAGGTGGGAACACTGGAGCTGTTAATCCAGTTCAGTTTGATGTTAGTTTAAACCAGAGGTGGTAAATCCTGGTCCCCGAAAGTAAAAATCCTTTCCGTTCTAGATGTCTCCCTCTTCCAACACACCTGATTCAAATGGCCAGGATCGTTACCAGGCTTCTGCAGAGCTTGATGATGAGCTGATCATTTGAATCAGGTGTGTTGAAAGAGGGAGACATCTAGAACGGAAAAGGATTTTTACTTTCGGGGACCAGGATTTGCCACCTCTGGCTGCCAGTAAGCTGCTCATTCTTTGTGTGAGGGCATGCCAAACTAACCTCGAGGCAGGTGTTATGCAAATGATTCACACAGTGACATAAATAAGATTTTTTTTTTAAAGTCTGGAATCATGATTTTGATAAACAACTTTTCTAGCTTCAGTAGCAACATTTCTATAAGTGCGACGAGGCCTAAGTGTTATATCGCCTCTGTATAGAAGAGTCTAGACCTCTAAGTGAATTGGATGTTTCTAGTATGTAATGTTAAACTTCCAGGATTTTACATTAAGCAAATATCTACAAACTTGTAGTAAGTACATTAAAGTGCAAACAGGAAGCAAAAGTTGTGTGACTATCAATCAATCTGCAGCAGAGAGTCATAACAACACCCGAGGGCAGCAGCATTAATAAGCTACAGTAAGTAAGTGAACACCTGCACTAAGCTTTGTCACATGGTACTCAAGCGCGTTTGTAAGGCTAAGCTTCCATTTATGTGACTGGCAGTGTGGCAACAAAAAAGCTCCAAAGGTGTTATGTTGGACTTCACAGTGTTAGCATATGGCTATTTTTTAGAGACTGTGTATACTAATGCAGACGTGGTGCATACCGAATATACTAAAGAGAAGATATTAATTTGTATGCTTCTGTACCATCATGAACTTACTCATTAAGATATAAGAGGTATCAGGATGAAGGATGGGGCTGTCATCACTCACAGGTACTTTTTTTTTTCAACTTGCCAGCATCTTTTTCAAAGAAATGCATAAATAAAGTGACACATCAAAGGTGGCAGCTTTTGAGAAAGCACTCTGCCCTGAACCTTTGTTGTCTGAGTTTTTGTGTCACTAAACTGCTCTGTGAATGAACCACAGAGCAGAAACATATGGTTCATCCACAGTTAAACTGTCTATCTGGACTGTCGAGAGGACCAGACAGAGCTACAAATATAGTGTCTGTAGGGTCAAACACAAATGCACAGCAAGCAAGTTTCTTGTACTGGAAATGGCGAAGAGCGAAGAGTCTGAAAAAGTACATTACTGGAGGACAAACAAATTCACTGCCTAAGGGGGTAAAACAGGCAAACAAAATCCAAAAACTGGTCAGTCCTAGCACCAGCAATGTGATATGCTTGGCCCTGGACGTTCAGGGTCGGCATGGAGTTCTTGGAGGTTGAGCTCAGGGATCTGTGACATTTTTTTTCCCAGACATCAGGTAACAAGATTGAAGAAGCTGAGCAGAATTAGAACAGGTAGAGTACCAAGAGGTAAACCACTGAGCTGCTTCAGAAGATCGCTCCGAGGAAGATCTAGCAAGAACAGTACTAGCAATAACAAATGATGGGCTCAAAAGGTAGTAGTTAGAGGGCCTTACGTTGGATTTGACAAAGGCATAGGGACTTATGCCCACTCAGAGATAATTTAACTAGTCAGGTAGACAGGTAACTAGTCACACTGCTGTATCCCCTCAGTACCAACTCAGGTTCATGCAAAATAAAGTCTATATTTAGACACATAATACTGTAACCACACCAGTAACTGGTAACAAGAGATAAGTCTCAAATGCAGACACAGGCTAGTGAGTAAACTGGTGTTTTTAAAAGTTGTAAAATCCAAACTGATTTTGAAATCGGGTTGCACATATAAGATACTTCACAGATTTTTTCTCTCTAATCTCAGACATGCACACGCACACGCACACAACAAGATTTAAACATAGTGGCACATCACACATTACAGAATATCATCTGATTATCATGCTAGAAGGTGCAATCAGTGAGCAGTGCACCACCTCTCATGATCTCATGAAAATGCAGATCTAAACAAAATTAAATCTGTGGTGCAACAAACGGTGAAAACTAAGAATGATGAGGCAAGGTATGGAAAACTCTAAGACTCTAGGAAAAGAAAATGAGGTTGAATGCATCATCATGATAACAAGCATCAAATATTTGCAACATGAAATGTATTAGAAAGAAATAAACAAAAAGTGGTCACATATACAGTATTATCAGCTGATATACTGCCTTGTGGTCTGAAAATTGAAACTCATGCGCCTCCACTAAGTAGATTCAAAACATCCGTCAACTCTGTCCTGATACACATGAGGTCTAAGACTCAGTGCAGATTTCATGGAAAAGAAGTTGTGTAACAGAGCTTTCCCTGTAAAGTAACCTGCTGCTGGAACCATCGAATCAGCCTCCGTGCCACTGGGCCTTGTCTGACAGCCGTCTGGACTTTAAAAAGGGGTGATAACTTAATTTCTACTCATGTCAACACTACTGCAGGGGCCAAGAGGAAACTGTGGGGCTTTTGTGTGTCTGTCATATCATCCTGCATTTTGTGGCCCCAAGAATGAAAAATATTTAAGTGGCTTTGATGTTCCGGATCTTGTTGAACTGCTCTGATGGTCAGAGAGCATTTGAAATTTTGCTGTCCCTGATGCTCATCTCACTGGTGTCTTTATCCTTTTATCCAGAGCAGGTAAATTATCAGAATTTGTTTGTGTATCCATCCACTTTCTGCTTGTTGTGTGTGCAAGGTTTAGCTATGTGTAGGGCTGCTTGTACACAGCCAGCAATAGTGCCACGTACCCTCACAGAAACAGACACAAGTGCAGGGCTTATGCTGGAACAACCCTGAGTTGAGGGCGTTGACAGCAGCTTCTATCTGCCAATCTCCCTGTGGATATTGTTGCAGTACTGGCAGACAGACAGCCAGGGCTTGTGGGCTGACAGATCCCCTCCGTCAGCAGGTTATCATTTCCAATTAAACCCTTTCATCTAAACGTACAGTCAACTCCTTGGCAAGCCAAAAAATGACCCGAATAAGACGTTATTAGTCGATTTCAACAGGTCCCCATTTTTTTCCCCCAACCTCAGCCCTGTAACCGAAGGGGTTGGGCAATCTTTTAAAGCATTATGGTTCTAGATTCTTCGGCTATCTTGATCCAAATAGCTGAGAACTTCAGCCGTCTACGGTGGTCACGTTCTGTTTAGAGATAAACTTTCAAAATTGCATCGGATTGACACACCGGCATGTCCTCTCTAACATGTGTACCAGCACAAGGGCCTTTTTGTCCTGCTTTGTTCTGTCGGGACCCGCTGTGGACAGCGTTGCTCCTATCCAGTATGCAGGAGACATGAAGGAATGCGTGCAGAGCTCAGTAACTGTCTGTTGAAAAAGCCCTCACAACGTCTCATTTCCTTTAATAAGATGGCCTCTAAGGCATCCGGATGGACCGACTAAATACAGATTAACCCACAGCATCACGAGCAACCACTCAATCAGCATGACTAACCCACCCGTGCATGTGTGTGTGCAAGTATACTTCTACACACAAAACTTGCACTTCATAAGACTATACAATCTCCAGTAGTAATAAAAATGGATGTTTTAAAAGGACTTCATATGTAGTTTAGATTTTTCCGGGTAGGCACAAGACACTTTTATTTTGAGAACTTAACAGCTGGAAGCTCAGCTTATGCAAATAATAATTTGGGGCCACATTATTACAATTTTGAGATCAATTCAAGTTTAAAATGCATTAAATGTATATTTCAACACGCTAATGACCAGATGAAATCAGATAGTCTGTGGGACTAAATAACTTCCAGTAAAGCAAACCTATCCCCAGACATCGATACTGGATGGTTCTGTGAATGTGGAAGGTTTTTTCTTACACACAGTGCTGCACTTACTACAACACCTGTATATGGCAGCTACAATAAGATTAAGATTAGAGTTTATAAAAACACAAATGTTAATTGCAGGTCTGCGTTATTACACTCCAGGATCCTATATGAAAGTTGCTACACTCTGATCCCCTTCACTTTCTGCCTTGCTTCCTCTTGCTCTAAATGTTATGTGATACATGCAATGAAGCAGCTATTTACTTACAAAGTCATCCACAGACAGAAAATTTCCACTTAATATCAAGTAAGAGCAATTCTTTTTAAATTCCATGAGTGCTATTTTAATTAAAATCTCATCAGCCAAATTTCTCTTTTTTGACCACAAAAGATTGGATCCCAGTTAGTTGTCTGAGTGAAAAGTGAAAGCATGCTCTCACAGCTTGAGGGCATAACAAGCTGCAATGCAGCTTGGCTACAACCTTTAAACCTATCTGTAGTTCCTGGCCAACTGTTCTGGCATGTGAGTTTGCTGCGCGCTTCGTCTAGTTTTACAAAGAGGGGTTTTAAGTGCAATTCAATTCACAATTTCCTCTCTAAAGTAAGATACACTCTCCGAAATGTGGCCCCTCTAACCCACACCAACTTCCTGCTCAAAGACACAAAAGTGTACACTAAGAAAGCAGTCAGGAATACAGTTAAGTGCAGCATTAAACCCAATTTCAGATTGACTCCCCTTCCATCTGCTTAATCTGCTTTAATCGGACTATAATACTTTATTTATTCAGACAGGGGATAGACTTGTCCATTGGCAAGTTGGAGAAGCTGCACTTTAGGAACGTGGTGCAGAAAGCAAACCTTGGAGAGAAAAGGTAAGTTGAGAGAGTGAACATATGACAAAGAAAGAGATAAAGAGAGAAAACTGAAGAGAGGAAGGGGAGAAGGAGGAGAGAGAAGGGAAAGGAGGTAGTGTTATCAGGGCACCGGTACCTGAAGTAAAGGTACACCGTCAGAAACACTAGGATAATCCTCTTGGTTTTAATGGTTTTGAAATGCTATGAAAGATTAGGTAAACAGTGCATTTGATTAATGGGAAAAGAAGTCAATTGGCCATGGAGCGTGAAGCAGCGCACAATGCTCCTTTCATATCCCAGCGCTGCTGAGAGCAGAGATGGTCACTGGGATGTCTTGGCACGGAAAAGATTTTGTGCATACCTCCCCTGGAGAGAGTGCAATCTCACACTTATTGAAGATTTGGAAACTTGAGTGAGCAAGAGGAAGTATTGATGTGTGACACGCACACACGCACGCACACACACACAATGTTAAAGTAATAATGTAAGTAAAGTAAGGCAGGAAATGGATGGAGAGTGATCAGGGATGATACTATTCCAGTTTTGATGACAGGATTTCATGCCAAGCTAAATGCTTCACTTACTCATCCCTGAAATTTTGAAACACACTCTTGACAAACCTGTGCAGGCTCCCCTTCTGATCCCTCTCTATATCCTCTCTCCAGGTAAAGGTCAGCTAGCCCAGGTGCTTGCCCTCCACTTGACTCCTTTCCAACAGACTGTGGCTAAAGCTGATTCTGCAGTGACCCATTCCAACTCAATGTCATCTATGCATGATCAAATACTCCCAAAACAGCTTAGCCGGGCCAAGCCAAGGCCCCAGGTCTGGGGCATTAGTCATATAACAGTCAGAATGGTGGAGGAGGGGAGGACCAGATTAGACTGAAAAGCTCATTCAGAAGTGTTTTCTCATCTGTAATGGTCAGAGGAGGAGCCAGAAATGGTTGTTTAAAGCCATTTTACTTAAACATAACATTTTGTTTGGTAAAAAGTCAGCAAAGATTCATCATATTACGCTAATAGAGTGTATGTTTTGTCATCTGGGAAAATCGACCAAATGCCACACAAGAATGTCAGTACTGAATGATTCTTCAAACATTTAGTTCCAATGTATGTCCAGTGTTTGTTTTTGTTTGTTTTGTTGTTTCCCTCTCTCTACATGAGACCTACACTGCTCAAAAAAATTAAGGGAACACTTATGTAATTTTGTGTAATTTATCAAGAACAAAATGCCGTGAGAATGGACAGTGAAAACCAAAATTATTAATCCACTAAGGGGGTTAATAACTTTTATTCTCAATCACATGCTTCCAAACTGGACAGATCGATATCCCAAGAGTATGGTTTAGTGTTAGACTTAAAACGATATGATTAATGATATTTTTGGTTAAGGTTACGAACACATAGTTACAGTTATTGAAAACTTTGTAAAAAGTGTCAGGAAAATGTGTCTTCTGTGTGAAAATCAGACATGCCATGACTCCAACCTCCACATTCTTAATCTGCACCATGCAACATGAATAACCTTTGTTGGAAATAAATGTTGAAATCTGATGAAAAATAGTCTCATATAGTCAATATTTATAATAACACTGGGCTGGAAAAGACCACCAAAAGGAAAAATTAAGATCAGGTAGTTCTTACCATTTTGCACATACCACAAGATGATCATAGGACAAATCATAGAAACTACACCAATAGTTCAATACCTCCATGACCTTGTATCAGACAACATATCTGACTACACCTGAAGGACTGCGACTGTTATTATTGCTCGCTCATGCATTCACTTCCTTGAGGTCACCCTTAAATGCTGCTGTGCCTGTTTAAGAATGTTTCTGAGCATAAAGGAGGTCAAATGGTGAACACAGTAAACAGGATTAATATATTCGGTCAGTCTGGACTCTTGACCTCGACCCATGGCACATTCTTGCCTGACCGACTGACTACACGGGATCAGGAGGGAAAGTTAACTGCCGGTGTTGCAGAAACCACCTCCTGACCTTGATGCTTTGCATTTCCCTTCAATCCTATAAACTGAAATTTCTAAACAACAACTTCTTTGTTCATATGCAAAAGGTAGTTGTATTTTCCTCCATGTGTTTTTAAATACAAACTATTAAACAGCTATGACTCAACATGCTTCAGGATACCAGAGAATCCAGAATGGCTGCTAATCCCCCGTCCATAGCCAGAGGCAGCACAAGGCAGCATAAGCTCTCCTATCCTCCCTGCTATCACCTGCCTATTTACTGCCATGCCATCCCCACGGCGCTTTCAGCCACTCTCCCTCCCTTTCTCTTTTCCTCCCTTTCCATCCGCTAATCCTCTTTAAGGACATTACCTGCTAATATATCCAGTCAGAAGGTATAAAAGCCCGGCTATCTCTTTACTGCCATCGGCGGTACGCTAAATAGGCCATTAATGGAGGAAGGCAAATGGGGGATATCGTGGTTTTGACCCCAAATACCATTCAGATCTTGGTCCATCTGAGTGGCTGTCTGAGGTGTAGCATGTGTTGGGTCACAAGGAGCCGAGGGAGAGGAAGGGGGTTGCGGTAAAAGAGCTAAAAGTGTGGCTGGCCTTTACTGAGGCGTTCCAGAAGATCAAATGTTTCCCACGTCATTCGCGAGGAGTTTGTTAAAAGCACACGTTATGCCAAGTTGCAAAGTCGGGGAAATTAGGAACTAGTATCAGATTAACAGCCTTTTCAAAACAGTTTTACATAGATTTTTTTTTTCAATAACATCCTTGATATGAGAGCCACATGGGGCAACTTCACACTCTGGTGCCCCCACATGGCAGAGTGCAGTAACTGTTGGGGAAAAAAATGACACCAAATAAATGTTAGTGAGCTGCATATGGCAAGACTTATCAAAACAAATGTAGTTTTTTTTTTGTTTTTTTTTTTTAAAGGGACAGAACTGGTAAAAAATACAAAATAAAAATTTCATGATACCAATTCTCTTTGGACAGAAGCTCCAATTACCCTGGCCCCACCAGGACCCATGCACCTATATACTCATTATTATTATTATTAGTTCTATTTTTTCACATTGCACCTTTGTACTTTATCATACTCTATTTCTTGTATTCTGTACTCATAGTATTGTATTTTATTGTAAATACCACCAATTTGCACCTTATTGTAAATACTAACGATTTTTGCACATTTCTGTAAATACCAGCATTTTTAGGCACCTTATTGCTGTTTCTTCGACCAGAACAATTTGCACCTCAATTGCATGCTCTTTTGTACATCATTCCTCTATCTATTGTGTGTAGCATGAGTGAGCTACTGGATACCTTGAATTTCTCCAAGGTGATGATTAAAGTATCTATCTATCTATCTATCTATCTATCTATCTATCTATCTATCTATCTATGTGGTTGTTAAAAAGAATGTAATGTTTGTTTTTTGCTTTAAACTTATTCCTCCTCAATATACAC
>OMNN01099595.1:0-10800 GCA_900302755.1 Chromis chromis | reverse complement strand
CCCTCGAACATGCTGATAGTTTCATATTAGATTCATATGCATATATATATTTATATATACTGTATATCTATATATATAAATATATATATGCATATGAATCTAATATGAAACTATCAGCATGTTCGAGGGAAGCAATCATGACTGACTGTGCAGAGCTGGTTGATGCTGTTTCGAATAGGCCAGTAGCTATTCTCTACCAGTAGTAATTCTTACTGGATAAGACTGGGGATACTCTACATTTTAGTTTTGACCACAAATTATGTGAAGAGATCAAAACCAACAATATTGCAGTTCATCTCTTAATGCTACGGTTCTCTGATCCGACCCCCACTCAAGACTATCTATAATCTTTAAAAACAGGTCACAAATATAGACTTTAACCTTAGAAAAGCCTTTAAATCTTCTTAAAACAGCTGGACAGTGTGATTTTTGGAATAAGTTACTCAAAATAGTGAACAGTATATTTGTTGGGAGACTATATTCGGTGGCAGATTTTTTTGTGCTTCTAAGTATTTCATACAGCAGGACGGTAAATGTGGGATTGACTTAATAACTTTGCCCATGATCATTGTGAGGAAGAAATATGTTGCCCAGTGAAACAATGTGGCTCATGAATGTGTTTTTAATAGTTTTTCGACAGCACTGGAGTTGTATGGCACAGATACATAGGCTCTATCAGACTATTCCTACTCAGACAATGATTATCTGTGGGATCAGTATATTTTTGGTTTTGGTCTTGTTGATATTAAATAAGATCTAGAATACTACAAATCTACATTATTTACACACCAAGAGGACCTCCCCAGTGGATACCAACTCAAAAAACAGTAGACAAATCACAAGGCAAAGTGTACAAATATTATAGTGCCTTTGTGAGAGTATTCTTTAAATCCATGCTGTTTCATTACGTTCAGCTGGAACCTTACAGTATGTCAATAAAGGCATAACTTAACGCAACTGAGCTGTTCTTGTTTGACTGCAGGGGAGCAAACTTTAGGTTGGAACTGTGCTTGTACTGTACGTGGCACGTTTCCTTGTCAAAAGTGTGACGCTAACATAGAAATATTAAACCTTCTCAAGTGTGTGCGTAGTGAAATAATGTGTAGGAATGACGGTTTGTGTGGGATCTCAGCTGGAGGTTCTCATCCGATCGCAAGGGGGTGTAGGTCTCAGGAAAGGTAAGGGATGATGGTGGTGTGTTGGAGGGTCGGGGGCTCATTGTTTTGTAAGTCTAGCATGTGAAAAGGGTCAGTGCCACTGAGTCACTGTGGAGAAAAACGCTCGCCAGGTTTCACAGCTGTCATCAAGTTTAATATTTGGTCATAAAGCCTTCATCATGTGCAGTGCATAGATAAATCATTCAAATTGGCTTTTTTGTGTTAGTCTTTTCCCTTAAATGCATACAAATCATTATCTATTGTATTTAAATTTAAGAACATTGCAGCATTATGATGGCTTTGTGATCTTATCTCATTGATGTTCAACTCATGTATGTGGAATGTTTTCGACTCTGATATCCAAAGAAAACTTTCTTTGCAGATTTTTCATGCATTTTGCCAATTTGTGATTATTATCATGCTTGCTTTGGGGGATGTCTGGCTGAAACCTTGCTTTCCAAGTTTTATTCACATCATTGCGTTGGGTTTTCTGTTTCTCATCACAACCTCTGTCTTGGGGGGGGGGAAATGCTTTTTGTCAAACAGCACATTTACCACTTCATATTTGGTTTCAGGGGGAATTCGAACAGGGTATGATTGCTTGAGCTTTATTCCCCCGTTGCTTGATGGAAACCAACTAATCATTCATAGCTTCCATTTTTTAGACATGGAGCAAGCCAAATTCAAAATGTAATTCTTGTGCAGTGAGCAAAAACGTTCACTGCTGCACATTTATATGACTGACTTTGCCATTATCTACCAAATTCAGTCGGTTGTGGTGAAAGTGATAATTGGCAGCTCAGTGCTCCATCTAAAAAAGTGATCACTAATCTCCTTGTTGCATCTGTCACATCATCTCACCTGTAACACCTGCATGTTATTTTCTCCTTCAGTGACAATGAGGACCATAAACCGTTAAAAGGGAGCCGCACGCCGTCTAATGGGACAGTTAAGAGAGACGACAGTGACGACAGTTTAGTTGACTACGGGGAAGGAGGAGACGGACAGTTCAACGAGGATGGCTCCTTTATCGGCCAGTATAGTGGGAAGAGTGCCAGCAGGGACACTGCTGAGGGCCACGAGAGCTCGGAGGCCCCGTCCCCTATAAATGCAATGAACTCCTTGAACTCTTTTGTGTAGCCAATCAGTCTTCACAAACCAGTGTGAGGTGCTGCACTGACTGCTCACATCCCCTCGATCCCCACTTTTTCTCTTAGAGGGCTGTCCCGACGCAGCATGGCTTTATGATCACACATCCATCCCCAGTTCCACACATGAAACACAGACAGCTCATTAAAGACACTGGAAATCTTTAGGGAGAAGCTTGGAAACCCGTACCTACATAATTACCGCCTAAGCAGCATCTAGGAAGGAAGTAGCTCAACTGTAACTTTTGATTTTAACAGTACGCAAATTACCTGATGTTACCTAAATCCATATATTAATTAACACTTTGATATTAACAAGTGTTGCATTCTTACCTGGAATCTCATATAGACTATGCAGTGCTTGTCTGAACTATATTTGTTTATGTTAATGGTTATTATATTATCTGCTATGTTCAAATAGTGTTCAGTGTCTACAGTAAATAGTTGTTACTTCATGTGTTTTTTCCAACACGGAAGCTTGTACCGGAACCTGTAATAATGTAATACATTCATGTAACGCATCATATGAATGTATTACATTCACCACGATGCATTTACAATCCACAAGGCAGGTTTTGGGAGCAGTGCACACAGCATGCTTGAGACTGCTGCCATTAATACGTCTTCATCTGTCACCACTCTGTCAGACTGCACCGATGCAGGAGGAAGCTGAAATGCTGCATGGCATGTCATATGACCTCATGACCTTTGCCCCGCATGCGACCTCCTCCTACTGAGCTCGATCTGTAGGCCAGTTGGGAACACTGAGAGCATAACAGCTTGCCTCAGTGCTCCCCTGCCGTGCTCCTTCAGCAGGTAGTGCCTTTTCTTCAAAACAGTGATTCAGTTCTGAAGTCTCTTTCTGGAGTTCAATGACTGGAACAGAGACAATAGTACGACTGCAGACGTTACATTCAAGGATGGCTGAGATAAACTTAAGAAGAGGACTCTGAGGACGGAAGAATAATTCATACAAACTTGTCATCTTTTTTTCTCTCTCTTTTTTTTTTTTAAAGACGCCTCCCAATGCCTTGAGACACAGAACTGGCTTTGATTCCTCCAAGAAGTTAAATGCACCTACATTGGATCAGATTAAAACATTGTTAAAATAACTTCTGGTGCATAAAGTCTACAGCCATTATGTACAGTACCAGATAGTATTTCTGCAGTGTATTAATGTATGGATATCTGTGAGGGTGCGTGAGTCTGCGTGTGTGCGGATGTGTGTACATTAGCTATTCAATTCCTATTAGGCAACAGTGGTTCATTTGTACTAACTACACTTGAGGGCCTTTGGATGGGATCAAGATTTCTTTTCTCTTAACTTGCATCAAGTTTTATTTTTTTTTAAAAGACCTGTAGAATATTTGTTGAATTTGTAAATACCATAATCGATTGTACAGGGACAAGAAGCAGCGTGTGAGGCAGCCCTAAGCGGCAACATTGTGCATGATACGGCTTAACTTGTTGATAGGACTGTATTAAATATAGACTACTTGTAGAGAATATATATATAAATATATACATATATTCTTTTGTTTTCTTGCTGTGCACTGTGTACATTGTACTGTAATTAACTGGACAGAAAACCACATATAAATTCAAAATCTGCTTGTTTTCTGATTTGCTTGGCAACGAGTTACATAACTTTGGTTTTGTACAATATCATGATGCACAGAATTATATTACTCTGATTTGTATTGCTTCCATACAGTCCCACTATACTCCTAAAATGATGCTCTTTTCTGACAATATTGCAAATGGTTTTGTATTTAAGAAACAGATTTGTACTAACAGATACTTTCTTTGTCGCTATTTAAGTTTTTTTTTTCTTCCTTTTAGTGCAAGTATGAAATTCAAACTACAGGAAATATAATGAATGAATAAATAAATATCTGCTTTAAGTTTTCAGACTCTTTACTCAGAATGTCACTGCCCTTTCTCGAAATGAATGATGCTGTTAATGGATTTAGACTCGGTGATTCATAAAAAACACTATTACTCACTGTGTGCATGTTAAGTGCTGCGTAATGCAGCCGTAAATGATTCCCTAGCGAACAATGACACCACATAAAAAGTGATGATGTGCCACTTCAGTATGCTACACTGCAGCAGATTCTGAGGAAAAATGGATGCAATAATGCACCAAGACAGCAAGTCTCAAGTTAGAGCAACTCTATTGGAGTAATCGCTCTTCTATCGGGCTGCGAAAAACTAGGTGGCATTGTGTAAAGGGTCACAAGACAAAAACCCTGGAAAACACTCATTCAATCTTTAGTACTGTAACTTGTAAGTACATCTCAAATAAGTGTTGTGGGGTAAAAAAAAAAAAAATCTACATTTCCTGATGAATATGTGATGAAATAAAATACATGTGGTGTGTGTAATGTGATGTATAAGTAGCTCATAATTACAGTTCAGTAGCTGAGTATTTAGTCACACACATGGTTGGGTGGCATTGGACCAATACCATGTCCTGGAAAACATGGTTGGGATATACTGTACATATGCAGAAATGTATAGATCTGAAGGAAATAAATCCAAACAAAACGTCAAATTTCTAGCTACACTACACACACACACACACACACACACACACACACACACACACACCTACGTCTACAGTGCACAAAAAACTGAGGGATGTGTTAACATGGATGCCTACACCTGCCTCAGTCTCCTTAGTGTGAAGCATCTATAGGAAGGCCTTATGGAACACGACAGTTGGGCTCCATCTTTTTGGCGCTCACTTGTGGCACTTCCACTTCCATTACAGTCATATTGTCAGAGTAATGGCGAGAGAGCAGCCTGCCATCTGGTGCATTATCACACAGCAATGAAGTCAGGAAGGCAACGATGTCTGTCTATCTAGTGTCTTGGAAATACTTTCCGTCCCTCTGGCAAGGATTTTTTTGCCTTCTGTTCGTTCAGGTACACTAATTCCTGTTCCCGGGTAAAGTTATTTAGGGATATTTCATGAGACTGTTTGAAGTTAACAACAGCAGTGATAAATTGATCCATATATATATATATACAGTATTTATAAATTGGGGGTTTCCTAAATGAGGCCTGAAGCCAAGGAGAATTTTAAAAAGGATGAGTGCATCACTGTCAATTCCAACAGGCTGGACTGATATCTTCATTATTTTAACCGAAATAAATGACTCACGCTCAACAGCAGGGATCTCAAAGATCTTTTGACCTTCAGCTGCAGGATTCAGTCATCAATTTGTTTGTGTTTGACAGATTCTACCTCTTGACTTTACTGCCATCTAGTGATAAGAGGCAATTACACTGATGGCTGAATCAAGCAACAGGCACTTAAAATTTAAATAAGACACACTGTTTTATGCACATATTCAAACTGTCCATAGAATTGTCTACTGATAATGTGATTATAATAAACTTTCATGAATAGGCAATGAAAATATAATATGCAGAGACCACAATTGGACTATGCTCTAAAATGTTGTATTCAAATCACAATATGCACAATTACCCTACATTTTTGCTGACAGTCTGTAAGCTTATGAATTTGTTTGTCCCTCTGCTGACATCCCTTGTCCTCAATTATGTTTGCTGCCTGTAAGAGGCTTAGCTATTTATTTCCATGGCAGCAGAATCACATTATTTGTCCGTCAATTGCTGATCATTGCTCCCAAACAAGCAGCTGCCCCTTTACCCCTCTGAACTCCAACCAACCCCCCTCACTGATCCTTGTCAACCCCCTCCCTCCACCTTCCCATTCCTCACCCACTCCTCAGGAGATTCATTCTGTGTCGGCTGTACGTCTGCCATAGCATCCATTATCCATTCCCAGCTCCTCTGTGTCCAGCTCCTTGATTTACTGCTGGGCGGAAAGCCTGGTTGGAATTGATCTACAGCTGGTTTCATGTCTACCTAAAGTCTGCCTTCAATGGGGAAAAAGATCATTACACTGTCTTGTTGTGATGTCTTGTTCCTAAACAACCAGCTTTAAAGCGCATCATTTGCCTCCCAGATGCTCAGCTAAAGGACGTGATCTTCCACATGCTTCCCTCTAACACATTATACAGAACCAAGGATATCAGAAGCAGGTATTAGAAAAACATCGTCATTTAGTTTCTGATATGTTTTAAGTGAGTGCAGAGCTTCAGGGCGTCTGTTCCTCGGATGTAAGTGGCAGAGCCTTTGTGTCTCTTTATGCAAATTTGCCCTACTCTGATGCTCTGAGAGCCGGGGAGGATAATTGTTTATGATTACTCTGTGACATTTCCATATGGCTGACGAATGGTTTGCCAACACACACACAGCCACACACAAATACTCACATCTGTCAGGACCAAGCTGTTTTGAGGCTGAATGGTAGGTTTGGTTAGCCTGAAATTGAAAACCACAACTGTAGGGGGGAAATCACCTCCTCTGGTATAAGGGTATCATTTCATTCACCAGTGTTTCTATCAAGCCAAGTAGCCAGTTTTCCCTTAGGGGGGCAATGAGCTCATATGGTGGCAGTTTTCATTGCGCAAAAGTGCAAAAGTGAGAGTGTTTTGTTGTATCGATCTGACATTAACCCTCTCTATCAAACCCCTTTCCCCCGTTTTGATCGAGATAGCACCGGGATAATAACCTTTCCACACCCTGATTCTTATTCCCCAAGCATCCCCCACTATGTCCCATGTGGATTTGGGTTGGTGGGTGGGGGGTTACCTTTGCATGAGACCCTGTGGAGATCACTGGGGCTAAATCACATTTACCCTCCTTCCTTCCCTCCCCCATATCTCCCTCCCGTCCCTCCGTCTCCTCTGCCAGGCAGATAGATGACAGCCACCTATTCTTTCCTTCAAACAGCAGGGTGTTTGCTGTTCCTCTTATCCACCCCAGAGACCAACCTTGTAACAGTGTTATTCACCAGCAGGATCCATCTCTATTTGTACTGCCATGTTGTAAGAGGAACAAAAGTGTTTGTCTGAGGGTTGAATACATCTAGAGCTTGGATCGCTAACACACTGAATAATATCCTTTTGGGCCACGTATTATTCTGCTCTATTTGGATGTAATGAATTTCCTTAGTGTTCCCGAATCCCTTTGGCTTGGTGTTTTTCCGAGGAGTGTCGTATTTTTCTAATACAATCCCTCTGGGCTGAGGATAATGTCTTTTTTTCTTGTGTATTAACAACAGTTCACATCTCAGAGGAAATGATGCTTTTTGATGAAAACTATGAATAATAACCATACCTTTGGGGAACACCGCAGACACAACCAACTTGATACAAGGCTATCACCTCGATGTAAAGTCAGTTTTGGATTCACATTAAAAAGAACTTCTTTGATATGTTCCTCCAAATTCACCCAATGAGGGTAAGTCCTTCAATTAATTCTACCCTGCTCTTTCTCAAACATTCCTGCATTATTTATGGGCTTCTGCCACAGCAGATTATTATTTGCTGTTTGGTGTTTACATTCAAGATTTAAATCTAATCCCGGGGGAGATGAGATGATGGTCTCATGTTTGGACTGACACATGGGCAAGGCGTTGTAATTAGTCGAGGTGGCCTTTTGATATCTGCCTGATGAAAAACAGGCTGACGGTTAGTATGCAGACTGCAGTCATGCTTTATTCTCATTTACTGCTGGTGGCGTGTAGACATGCAGATCAATTGATCAGCCTGGGATTTAAGATTTCTGGCTCTGAAACTTCTGCTGCTCTCCCAAAACAATGGAATGAAATTTAGTTTGTGGTGCTCAAAGCCTCTGAAAAGCCTCACTGTCAACATTTTTGAGAGACCATTTTTCTTCAGCTGCTAAGTGCACACATGATCCATGATGTTTTCTGCAGTGTAACTCAGGGGCTGCTGGTTAATGGGAAGCAGGTGTGTGAGATGCTCCGGCTGCGGCTAAGACCACAGAGGGCAACTGGTTGGCAGGTGAGGAATCGCAGGAAAGGACCGGAGAGGTTAAGCGAATCTGGCAACAGGAGTAAATAGACAAAATTGTGTTAGAAGGAATCGGATTAAACCAGTTTTGCAGGATGCATTTTCTTTTCTGCTGCACCAATTATCAATTCTAGCAAACTTCTAGCCTCATATAATTCCACAGTACAAATGACTCAGCACCTTTTTGTGGGCAAAAGTGACAAACAAACCCAACTCTTCTCTTATGTGTGTGTATGTCACCATTTAGGATACATGTGCTAATATTTTTGGTATTACCACAGACCAACAACAAACTAAATTGGTGAAGTTATGGAGAATGAACACCAAACTGAGCAGCTTTACAAGATGTTTGTCCTCTATTAGTGGTTAGTTTCATGACTGCACATTTATTATGGCTGAGTATCAGCAGCTGTTCTCCTCAACCCCAATTAGCAGGGTTAAACTTACTGTGCACTGTCTTCTCAACGCCATGAGGCAAACTTAGTAGGCTATTAGCTAGAGAACAGTGTTGACAGATCCAGATATTTTTCTCAAGAGTTAATGTCCTTAGGGGAGAAAGTAAATAAGACTAGAAAATGGGTGAGTATTGGACTCAAATGCTTTCCAGACAAATGACTGCTATTAGCATGGGTCTGCTGTATCTAAAATTAGCCACCTGAGGCTTTAAAGTTAGCCTCTAATGTTTTGGGGAAAAAAACACCTTCAAAAACTTTTCAGAAAAAGAAAAGCCTTATTTTTTGCATATCTCAAGAAAATAGATAGCTTGCTCATGTTTAAAAACTGTTCTCTTTGCTAATATTAGCCATCTTTAATTAACATGGTGCTCAGGCAGCTAGCTAACTGCTGGCTAACTGCTGCAATATCGGAAGCATCAGCTAACAGTGGCATTTAGCTAATATAAGATTAAGTTATGAACACTCTTGTGCAGCTCTCTGCTGTCAAAAGTGTCAACAACTTTTTTAATGATATGATGTAATCAAGCTACATATATTAAGCTAATCAAATAAGACTACATAACTTACATTAAAACAGCAAAGTAATGCAAGTATGAAACATGGATTCTGGGTTGAAGGATGCTGCCTCTTTGTGTTTTCATGAGCAGTGGTGGAGCCATTCAGTTTTTATTAGGGTGGCTCAACTGAGACCGTAAGTCTTTATTATAAGCCAGATAGTCGTTTTTTTAATGGTCATTCACTCCGATCACTTACTTATGCAGGCAAGACTTCCATGTAGTACATGAGAACTAATATGCAGGATAATAAGCAGTTTTTATGTAGCCCTTTAATTAATTTAAAATCTGCAGTGGTTGCTAAAGTTAAGCTTTTTACAATTAAAATGACATAAGATAAGGCACCACAAGTAAGACTCTTATGGCTTTGGTGTCCTAGTTCACCCACGTAGTTGAGACATCACACCATGTCCTTCCAGCCTTTTGTTTCTTTCTTTTGGGACCAGGTTCTGGGTCAGTCTTGTATTGTTCAGCAGTTTGTACCATTTGTTTCCAAAGCGGTTTCCCTTCAGTCCCTACAGTCTTTAAGAATCCGTACAAGAACTACAACTAAATCCATAGCTTAAACCTAAATCGTACAACTTTAACTAATAAAAACATGATTTTTTTTTTTTTACAATTGCATGTGATAAACGGATGAATTTTTAATACTTTTTATACTGATGTACACTTTTCAGTGACAATAATATGAAATCTTTAAATTGCTACAAAGCCAGTGCAGACATTTTTTGGTTGGTTAGACGTATGTGGTTGTATGTGGTTGAATGAGAGATTACACTGTTGTGTAAAAGTATTTGTATTGGAACAACAACAAATTGCTCCACAAAAAAGTTCTGCCAGAAAAATAGTAGTTAACTCCAGTCCTATGAGTATAAGTGTAGTTCTCTAGCTTGGCTCACTGGATGTAGATTGTGGGTATAAGCCAGAATCTCCTTAACTATAGGAAACAACAACAACAACAACAGCCTCTGGACAAGCAACCTACCACACTGAATCTTTGAAGTTTTGCAGAGGAGGTGGATTGTATAATAAGGCAGCCCTGCTAGTTTTTTTGTGTGAATTAGTCATTTTAATGACAGTGCTCACCTCCCGCGTGCAAATGTTCCACCAAGACAAACTCCCTGTGACGATGGGTGTTTCTCAGTATCCACACTTAGATACTATATAGTATGCCAGAAAAAAGAAGTCCCAATGCATTGTATGTTGAATGCAGCACGCCAAAAATACCAGGATGTCCTACTACGTCCAGTTGGATTTTGCAGTATGCAAGCCAGCATGTTTTTTCTCCCTTGTCTCACGCGAGTATAAACACACTTGAGGGTGCACAGATGGAAGCTCATTTCACACAACAGACTATGACAGATATATGAGGAAGGTGCAACATTTTGAGGAAGTAGTCTGTACCATTTGTATGCATACTGTATGCAACAGGATGTACATTGTAAGGGCATACTTAGCGTAAAAACACAAACTATTTGGAACACACCCTAGTTAAGGGGACAAATTTGCTGCATCCTTCGCTTAGTTCAAAATGAATGTTTATCTTTAAAGAAATACAAACAAGCTAAACC
>OMNN01099594.1:0-14505 GCA_900302755.1 Chromis chromis | reverse complement strand
CTGTTTCCATAGAGGTGCAGGACTTTATATTGCAGTGAAAAATGAGCCCACAGTGAATAAAATGTAACAAGAGCAAAAAAACAACCACAAATTGCTGAAGGGTCAGAGGATTAAAACAGTGTGACTGAAAATAAGGTAAATGTAAAGCATCTGTGTTCACTATTGTGTGTCATCTCACATGCAGCTGGTTGTCTCAGCTTCAAG
This sequence comes from Chromis chromis, assembly GCA_900302755.1. Classification (NCBI taxonomy): domain Eukaryota; kingdom Metazoa; phylum Chordata; class Actinopteri; family Pomacentridae; genus Chromis; species Chromis chromis. The sequence goes on along the minus strand of OMNN01099594.1, from coordinate 14,301 downwards.
TGTAAATCGGACATTAAATGTATTCATTAATTTTGTTTAAGTGCAACAAATTGAAAGTGTATAAGCAACATGAGTGGGAATTTGATTTGACACCACCCTTGAACTTGTGAGAACATTACTTGTGAACTTTTGTATTTGTACTGTTCAAGAACAATATGTCTTTGTTCTCCAAGGCTCCACCACCTCCACCTCCACCTTTGCCTCCACCCTGCGACCCGCCTCCGCTGCCCAAGCCGGGCCAACATGCCTCCGACGCAAACCACATGAGCGTGAAGCGGCTGCGCTGGGAGCAAGTGGAGAACTCTGAGGGAACAATATGGGGCCAGGTGAGCGGCGATTGGGGTTGTTCTCATACATTTACCCAGTAGTACGATGCAGTATGTGGACATACGCGACTCTGTCAGAAATGTCCACCGGTGAATGTTCCCACTTTGGCTGTGATTTTTCTCACTCCTCCTACATTCCTCCTCCTGTATTTGGAAAGGCGTCCTTATGTGTCTCTGATGAGTCATGGCAGCATCAAAGCAACAATCTTGTTTTCGTAAATAGAATTCGTGTCATGTTCTGCTCATTGCCAGGATCCCAACTTACAACACTAATACACATGGAGAAGATCTGATAATCTGCGTGTGAAAACGTTTTTTAGAAAAGCTACTTCTAGGTTACAAAACCCTTGACTGTGCCTTTGAAGAGTACAGAGTGTGTCCTTGTCTCTGTTTAGCTCGGAGAGGATTCGGAGTACGACAAGCTCACTGACATGGTGAAGTACTTAGACCTTGATCTGCACTTTGGGACTCAACGCAGATCCAGTAAGTTATTCTGAATCTCTGGTTACCTGTTATTATACGTCATCATCATCATATCTTTGTCGATCATGCTCTACATCATCTTCATCTGTTTTTAGGTTGAATTAAATACTTAAAATAATGCATTTGCAATGTATCGCAATCTATGTGTCTTTTATTGACATCACCTGTTTTGTTTGTACCTTCACAGTTATGATGTTCTCCATAACCTGCTTTGGAGCAGCTCCATTCACCTGCATCTCAAATCCATTCTCCATAAGGCACCATAACCCCCCCCCTCCCCTTCTTCTATAATAACACAGATCTGCCAGAGAAAAACACAATTTGCTGTTATGTATTGAAGATAAGCTACAGCACAGAGAGCTTTTCGGCCTCTAATGGCAGAGCTGTGTTATTAACCCATCAACCTGCCACATTCAGCCTTTGTCTCTTAGATTGTGTGTTGACCCCCGGTGCCTGGAGAATACATTCTTACACTGTTGTTAAAATGATCAGTCTCTCCTCCAGAGCCAGCCTTCCTGCCAGAGAACTTTAAAAAGAAAGACGTGGTGGAGATTCTGTCTCATAAGAAAGCCTACAACGCCTGTGAGTACCACAAAAACCCGACTGAGGGTCACCGGAAAGGTTGAGTAATTATACTTATTACAGCATTTTACAGCTGATTTGGTTTCATTTCCACAACAGAGATTCAATTTGCATACTTTCTAATGTGAAGTGCCTCAATGACTTACTAAAATGTTAACCTTAAACACTAAGGTCTGTTCTTAAACTCAAAGTGTGAAACTCTGAGAGACAAATTTACATTTAGAAAATGTGGCTTTGGTCTTATAAATTTGGGGCCACAACCTTTAAGTATTTATCTTCTTGTTCACCAAACTTTAATTACAAAGCATGAATAATATCACCAAAACCAATTACCCACAGCATCACTGGTGTAGGATATAAAAATATAATGTACATTGGTGTATGACATAGATCCACCAAACTCCCACAAGACATTAGGTCCACATTGTGCCCACAAGGTAATAACTTCATAACAGTACGACATATCTAGCAAATGAAAAGCATCCATTTTGTTTTATCAGCACTAAATAACTGCAGCTTTGAAGTTGAATTGATGCACTATGTTGAAAAAGAACCAAATTCGCTGGATGAGAATTAGAAAGGTGCAGTATATGACATTCAGAGCCAGTGAATATATCACTAGAACACCAGCATCTCAGACCAAAACAAATGAGCCACACTTCCCCCCAATGCTTTGTGTTTTATTTACAGCCAAAAAGGTCAGCCAACAAAAAGTAATTCATCAGCCAAGCTAGCATTGTAAAAAACAATGAATGGCCAGAACTAGGTGTTCTCAGCTCGAGTAGCATTATCTTTACATCACCTGTCACTCCTTTAACCCGCTGTGTGCAAAACAGCAGTAGAGACTCTATTATTATTAGGTAAATAACATTAATAAAATACTTTCTTTTAATATATTCTTTGTTCTTTTGGGGCACCGTCTGAACGCTCTAGACAGTACTTTCATCTGCTGTCTGGCTTTTACAATGTGATGTTGGAGATGTTGAAATGCGGGAACTGTTTCAACGGGAGGGACTCACATGCACATGCGGCTAGACCGGCTGCCAAAACATAGAAATCTGGGTTCTTAACACGCACAGAGGGAGGGTAACTTCACTTTCTGCTATTACTCCACCATATCATTACAAAGGAAACAGTTGTTAGCTGCAGTAATATTGCTAAATTAATGCTCAAAACCTCATCTGTAGAGCCTTTAAGAGGATTATGTTTATCCTAATACCAGTGTGTTAGACTGGATTAGTTAAGCTGCACTTGAAGAACAGGGTGCAGCAGAAATGTAATAGTAAGTAACATAATGTTGAAATGTGTGAAAATTGATAATGACAGTTATAGATTGTGAAATCATTAACTAAATTGAAATAATCAGGAAGTCTTCAACCTGGTTTCTGTTTTGGGGATTTGTTACTGTTTAAATCCAGTGGAACAAATGTGTACAATGTTCTCATGATACTTTTTCAGGTACAATAAACATAGTCATTTTGGCACCAAAAGCATCTTGTTTGCAAACGATGAAGTCTAGACTAGTCTGCAGTGCTCCCCCCTGTGTATTATGTGACTCTTTTCATGACTCGAGCAACCTTTTGAGCAAGCCAGCTCCTTTAATCATTTCTGTCTGAGACAAACATGAAAAATTTGAAACAAGAAATCCCACTCTCCTTCTGCGGTTACAAATCAGCCAGCACAGCAGTAAATCACAAGGCAACGCAAAGCACATAATGAACCGGCAGCAGCCTCTTCTGTCTTTGTTCTGCTGTTATGACACCCATAATGGATGTTAGTTTGTTTTTTGTACATTCACTGCTGTTAATTACCAGGTTTATGACGTAATTTGCAATGCTATATATGAACACAGCGAGAAATCCGAGTAAAAGAGTGAAAAATTCCCCGCAAAGCAGATGAAAGGTTTGTCAGCAGTGTGGGGAGCACATTGATCTTCTTCGTTATATGAAAGCAGACCTAAATTCCCCACGTCTTCCCTCCTCTCTCACCCACCTCCTCCTCCCCGCAGCCATCCTCATCGCCCATCTAAAGCTCTCCCCCGCCGAGCTGCGTCAGGTCCTGATGAACATGGCCACCGACAGGCTGGAGCCGGCTCACATAAAGCAGCTGCTGCTCTACGCCCCTGACGAAGATGAGGTCAAACAGTACGAGCAGTTCGATCAGGACCCGGCCAAACTGAGTGATCCGGATCAGTTCATTTTCCAGGTACTAAAGCAAAACACAACCAAGATGACGGAAGTTTTTAAGATGGAATGATTCACATAAATAATTGTTTTTCAGATGCTAATGGTGCCTGAGTATAAGACTCGCCTGCGGAGCCTCCACTTCAAGACCACCCTGCAGGAGAGGACGGAGGAGATGAAGGTGGCGTACGATTACATCTACAAGGCCTCAGTGGAGCTGAGGAGCAGCAAGAAACTGGCCAAAATCCTGGAGGTAAAACTTCACCGCAGGAAAATGAGCATGAATCCATCAGTCTGTGTGTTAGCAGTGAATATTAAGTGCTTTTTTCATGCCAACAGTTTGTTCTCGCGATGGGAAATTACCTGAACAACGGCCAACCTAAGAGCCACAGGACAACCAGTTTTAAGATCAACTTTCTCACTGAGGTACAGCGTGAACGCCTGCGCTTTGACTCTGCTACATTCATCTTTACTTTAATCCGTAGTCATTCATTCCTTCCTTCTATTTTGCAGCTAAGTACAACCAAAACAGTAGACGGGAAATCCACCTTCCTCCACATTCTGGCCAAGTCTTTGTGCCAACACTTCCCTGAGCTGCTAAACTTTTCCAGAGACCTCACAACGGTGCCTCTGGCAGCTAAAGGTGCGATGATGTTACAGCAGCAGAACACGTTCACTCTGATTTCCACAGAGAAAAACACTTGCAGTCAGTGGATCCTGTGAAATGCTAAATCTTTCTACACAGCACACAGTGTGCAGGATGCGACTGCAGGGCCGACAGTCTTTATTAAAAACAGCTCACTTCAAGTAGATTACTGTTTTATTGCACGTCTTTATAATAACACGAGATAACAGTTTACATATTTTAATCTGACATTTTTATACACTGCTAATTGTTAGAAGATTGATTTGCACATTTCCTTGCCGCTGCAGCTGTTTTCTAATTATGACACCATGTCTGAGTGTTCACTAACTGCTATAGTTTTGGTAACTCATCACTAATGCTTCCATGCAACTCATTCAGTGAACCAGAGAGCCATCACAACAGAGCTGGGCGACCTTCACAACACCATCCAGGACATCAGGACAGCCTGTCAGAAGATCTCAGCCACCTCCGAGGATCACTTCGCTTCCGTAATGAGTGTACGCTAACAGCTTTAAATACATAAAACACAAAATATAGACATTTTGGGGTTTTTAAAGTTGCTACTTAAACTTTTTCCGGGAAGCAACTGAATAGTTACATTTAGTGTCATTAAGGGAATAGTATGGTGTTTTGGGAAGCATGCATATTATCTTTCCTGCAGAGGAAACGTGAAGCTAAAGCCAGCAACCACTTAGCTTAGCTTAGCTTAGCTTAGCTTAGTTTAGCATAAAGACTGGAAACTCTCACTACTACACACATTGATTATTCAATTTGTCAGAAGATATATTATAAAAATAACACGTCCACCACAAAAAATGGTAAAAATATTGTCATTTACACTCTTGTTTAATGTTAAGCTAACTGTCTGCTGGCTCCAGCTTTGTATTAAACAAACAGATATGATAGTCAAACTATTGCTTTGGTACCTTTTGACCATTTTTATGTTCAACAATTAAAAGGTTTTTTTTAAAGGTGACGTTGGAAAAGTTGCTCAAACATTATAGAATTTTTAAACATAATGGAACATGTTTTTAAGACCAGAGTTGGTACAGTGCAGGCCAAGTGATTTCTGATTTGTAAAGAAAAGTACATTTATGACATTTGACTGAAGTGATGGCTTCCTAGATTTACCTAAAAGGGGTTCTTCAGATATTTTGTACTGCATTTTTCTTAAGTTTAGGGAATCAAAAGAGATTTTTGGAAGGCAGGAGGAAGGAAACCAAAAAAAAAAAAAAGAATCTGGGATCTGAGGATTTTGACTTTTTTTTCCTTAATTATTGAAATCATTAATCTATCAAAATAGTTTGCGACAAATTGATTAATCGTTGCAGCTCAAGAAAAGAGGCTACAAAATGTTGACTTTTATTCCCAAATGTGTGTCAAGCTTAAAAATGTGACTCAATAGCTCACATCTTTCAAACTCCGACAGACACCGGGTGCATTTCATTATGGTAACGTACACCAATCAGTCACACCATTCTGACCACTGACAGGTGAAGTGAGTAACATTGATCATATTGGTACTATGTGGTGTTCTGCTGGAAAACCTTGGATTTTGACATCCGTGTTGATGAGACTTAGACACCCAAATAAACATTGTCCCAGAACAAGCACACTCCCTCATGCAAATGCAAATCCCAAATGTCACTGGCCTACCCCCGCAGGAAAATGCACCCCACCACATGGCAACAACATCAAACAATCAGGAACATCTTGAGGAACATGACAATGGCCCAAGATGTTGATTTGACCTCCAAACTTCCCCCATTCTGATCAAGCATTAACAGGATGCAGTGGAACAGGTTTGATTGACAGAGGCCCCTCTGCACAAGCCAGAGTACCCAAAGGATCCACTGCCAACGTCCTGGTGCCAGACCTCATAGGACACCCTGAGAGGTCCTCTTGTCCATACCCAATAATTTAGAGCATTTTTGATGACATAAGGGGGACCAACACAATATTAGGGAGGTGGTCATAATGTTATGCCTGATCGGTGTATAAGCTCAGATATAGTTGTGATTGGATGCTTTCTTTTTAATAGGGGACTTTTAGCACAAGTCGTCATAATGGTGTTCGTACCCCAAACTCTTGTCTTAAAACAGCAAATCCATGTCACACTGGACCACACTGCTGCTGTGAGATGAGATGGGTAACATCATTCACTGTGATAAATTTCTGCAAAAGTACAGCCAAATCCCAACAGTAGCGTTGGGTAAATACTGTGAAATCTGATGCTTTTTTGGAGCGAAAAACAAGAAAGCGCATTAGCAGGCTACTGCAAAAAGGGGCAATGGGAATTAAACAAGACATCTTTGTTCACAAAGTGCTGTTTAGTCCAGCGACTTAAATCTGGGCAGCTTAGAATATTACTGTTAACGTTACACTGATGCCTGAAGAGAGGCCATTTGTTACTTGTTTCCATCGTTTCTTCTTGGTTTATAGAATATACTACAAGACAACACTTTAACATGCATCGCTGCCTTTGCTTTTGGTGTTTTAGCGGTTTATGCATTTTTAAATGTTACACACAGCTGGTAGACCTCAATTCTGGATCATAAATATGAAGATACGTTGTTATTTAAGGTAAATGTCTACAATTCACAGTGGTTGTACATTTGGCGGCTGTGACTGCGTAAGTGTGTTTGTGAATGGGTGAATGGGAGAAAGTGTAAAGCGCTTCGAGTACCACTAAGGCAGAAAAGTGCTATTTAGGTGCAGACAGTTTACCATTTACAAAGAGGGAAATGTTGTAATTTACGCGTAACTACAATTAAAGGTAATGTACAGTTAATGTTGATTACAGTCACAGTATTTAACAGTAAACCTTATATTCTAGTGCAGAGTTCTGTAGTCAATTATACACTTTAAATAGTGTAAATAACATGAAACTAATTTATCACAATGTGGTTTGGGACAAAATAAGACACTTTCACAACATGTTTGAAGCATCAAGTCCCACCACCAATATCTCTTTTTATGAAAATGAGCCACATAAAGCAAAGATATGGTGATTGTAAACCATAATATGGCAAAAAAAAATTAAAATGTAAGAATGCCGTGTTGTTATATAGAAACAGATTTTTTGGGAGACTGGGTTGCTCATTGGTGGAATATCCGTCTGTTCGCCCTCCATCCTCAGCCCCAATCTTCTTGACAGCCCATTTGTTTTCATTTCCAGGATATTTTGCTTGATGTCTAATGAAATAAACATCTATATATTGAGCAAATCATCAAGAAGGATGGTGGAATTCTTCATCGGATGTCAGTTAGATTGTTGCCTCGCTGTTTTCACTTCGGGCACCAGATTTATTGGATTTGTTTATTGTCACAGCAAATCATGGAGTGTCTTGGCATGCACAGAAATATATGCCTCCTCTCTGTGAAACCATTGAACTGTAAGGCTCCCCTTTTTTTTTGCAAGAAGTGGAATGTCTAATCGCTTTCTATACCTTTGGAATGTGATAGATATGAGGTGAAATTTGTACCTGTCAAGCGAGTGGCATTAGACTGCAAAAAAGACTTTTTTTTTTCTTCTTCTCACCAGCTTAGACTAAACTATCAGGCAGATGGCCTTTTCCTCTAACCCTCTATCTCTTCTTAGCCCCCCCTTCTCTCTCTCCCTCACTGACAAACCTTACAGTAAGCATTTTAATTCCCCCTGACCTTTACTGATCTCACCCAGGCAGTTTTGCCCGTTGCTCAGGGCCAAAACAAAATGAAATTTGAATTTCAGCTCGGAATAATTTAAGATGATCCTTTTCTATGCAGGGAGTCTCAACTATTTTGTGAGTTTGGGAGCTGCCAACTAACTAAATGGACTTTCTGTAAGAGCCCTCTCTCTCTCTCTATCTATCCCCCCTCTCTCGATTTCTCTCTCTCTCTCGCCAATGGGACTGTGGGATCACATACAGTGTGATGCGAGAGTGTGAGGAGGAAAGGGGGGGAGGAGGAAGAGGAGTGAGTGAGTGAGCATAACGTCCCGAACATTCACATGTATGCACGCATGAGCACATGGCAAACACACAAACACTCGCTGGCACACAAACACAGACGCTCTCCAACTCTAGTACACTGAGCACCAGAGGGCTTTGTGTGCGAGGCTGAGAAATGCCATGTCAGCACGCACCACATGGAAGTTTAGAGGGGAGGGAAAAGCTAAATAGTATAAAAAAAGGGGGGGGTTGATGAAAAATGCATGGAGGGGGCGAGGGGGGGACAGTGGCTCCCTGCACACGGCTGTCTGCTAGGACGCTCCCGTGGATCTTTATCCAGATGTCTTTCCTGACAGTGCTGCTTCCCCGACTGACCACACACCTCTAAACACATGACAGATACAGAACAGAAAAGGGACATTCATAAAAACTTAAAAAAAATAAAAAAAAATAAATAAAAAACACCCTGCTACAATGATAAACGGCTACAATTTTAGATGAAAGACATTTTTAAACTAAGCACAAGTGGGAAAATATCCCCAAACACTCTGGTAAATATTGTTGTTGTTGTCTTCCTGGTTCACAGTGCAGCGCCGCAAAGGGAATGGAAAAGCACTGCAGCTGCTAATTACCTTTCCGCACAGCTATGTTAGCTTGCTTGGCTACATTTTCTTCATCTAGCCAGCACACAACGCTAAATTAAGGTGGCATATGTGCGCTTGAAGATTTTATAAGGGTAAAAACGTATGAAAAACAACAAATGTGCAAAGACATTTCTCTCCAAGCAGACATCTACTGCAATCACGAGGAAACATAAAGCAAAAAAAAAAAAAAAAGTAGAAAAAAAAATCATAAATACGCTGCTTCAAAGCGACGCAACATGTAATAAATTCTTAAAATGCTCCTGCAACACATTTTTCAGTTTAGTTGATTGCGAAACCTTGTAGGTTGTCAATCCCTGGTCCGGTGCCGGTTATAATCAAAGAAGCCCTATTCTGCTCCATTCTCCCACACAACTTCACAAGACTCCTTAATCACACTGTAGAGGTGATGTAAGGATAGAGAAACACTGGCAATTAGACACCTGCAGAACAACTCAATTAATTTCAGGAACTCGAACCATCTCATCCAGCAGTGCTTTTTTAAAATACCAGCATCCAGGTAAAAATGAGAACATATGGATTTACGGTATTTTTTATTTTGTGCTACAGAGATTTGAGTTCATTTTTCGGTTTTCCCTGCACACACTAATGTCTGATGTCAGGTCAATCCGTCGGGAGTTTCTTCTACTGCTATGAAAACAGCATGTTGTCCTTTTTTTCACTCTACAGCTGTCTGACAATGTTAATCTGCAGGAGACGACCATGTTGACAGAACACATTATGAAGCTTTAGGAGGGGGAAAGGTTAGGTATCAACACAGAAACCGAATTTAAATTGGTAAACCTCTTACGAGACGTGAACTTTGCACGAGGAAAGGCACATTTCATTACAATTCCTGCACATATGCGTGCTGGTAATTGCGGTATATGCTTAAGGTAATGTCACTGTGCATGTGTTGTCGGGGCATGCGTGTGAGACAATCATGCTGAATGTAATTTTAATCTTCTCAGTGCTCCATCAGCAGTTTATCAGCCACGCCACCTTTACTGGGGGGTTTGACAGTCAGAAGTCAGCGATGAGGGGTGTGTGCATTTCAAATATCATTTGCCACTGTCAGTGTGTATTGAAGGATTATCTGAAATTAGTTTAGTTAATTCATCATTTTAAAGGGCAGTTGCTTTGCCGCTGATTAGTTATTGTACACACTTGTCAATTAAGGGTCCCTGGAGAGTCCGTCCCTTGAGGAACGAAGCCGGCATTAAAATGCAAACACGGAGGAAGAGACAGGTAAAGGAGACAGACGAGTAGTAATAGAGATGTGTCTGAAAAGTAGAAGAAAATATGCATGGAACAGATACAGGATGGACCCAAATGCGACTTAGTGTACTGAATTCAGTGTAGGACAACGTAAAATACATGGTTTTTTTGTCTCTCTGCCAATGGTTTGGAAAGTGAATGAAAAGATGATGGGATTAAATACTCCTCTGTTTGTTTGTGGAGGTGGGTGTCGTGTGGCGGAGGTGGTTATGGATGTTGTGAATTAGAAGAATCAGTGTGTGAGCCTTTGCACAAAGAGGCCAAGTGGAGGCCATCGCATTGACCTCTCCACAGGTTTCTATTCCCATAGTTACTGTTGCTACGATACTGGGTTCAGCTCACCATGATATAAATGGACAAACAGCGAAACCCCTGGTCAAAAAACACTGTCAGAGACGACCAGGGAACAGATATGTACTGTACACCTCACAAAAGCCACGACAGTAACTCTAAAAGTGACTCTCCGTGATTGATTCATTACCAACGATACATTAGGTTTCCAAAAGTCATATTGTATTTTCCCCAGATGTCTACTGTGTGGTAAATATGTGGATCCAAAGACTATGAAAAAAACATTATTTTCAGTTTATTCAGCACTGAACAAGCATTTCTCTGTTGCCCATAATTAATTTATAAAGTGCTTTTTCTGGTTAATCCTGCAGCCCATGGGAAAGTGTGAGAGACAATGTGCCAATTTTATTCAAGGATATATCGTAAACACACTTTTATTGGACAAAAAAAAAAACAGGCTTTTTAAAACCTGCATGTTCCCAGAAACACTTTTTTTTCTCTCTCTCTTTTTTTTGGAAAATAGAATTCATCTGGGAAGGACAAACATAATGATACGAATACAGTCTAAATGTCTCGCTGAAGCAAGGACAGAATTCTTTTCACACTCTGGTTTGAAGAATGATCTTCTGAAATATCTTCTAAAATAAAAACTGTAGAAAAACTGGATGTATGAATTATTTCATTTATTTCTACAATATAGAAAAATACTATACATTTTTCCTCACAGATTCTGCATTCAGGTCTGCTAGCTTTGTTATCAGTGTTCCATAGTGCTGCTCTTAATTCTATTATCACATATTTTTTACCTCCTAGATGTTACTTTCTTGATGTGAACAATGGTGGACGAAAAAGAAAACTTTCCTTTCTTGTAAATGCAGATATTCCTCTGCTAGTTTAGCAGATATTTCAACTGAAAAGCCCATTTGCTGCTAATTGCATTGACAAGAGCTCCATTCTGTTAAAGTGACATGACATTGTAACATTAAGCACAATACCGGGACCCTAAAACTGAAGGAACTTAATGGAATAGCCCATTCACACATAAATGTTGTACTTTAGCATTTGTGCTAGGACTATAAGCATCTGCAGTCGACGTGCACAACTAAAACTAAGTGTGCAGTAACCAGAAACTGAATTCAAATGGATAAATCTCTTATAAGACATGAACTTGCATGAGAAAAGGCACATTTCATAGCAATTTCTGCACACATGCGTGCTAGTAATTGCGGTTCATGCTTAAGATAATGTCACTGTGCATGTGTTGTGTGCAGGATGTTTGAATGTAATCAACTGGCATGAAATTGTGACATTAAGCACAACACCAGGACCCTAAAACTGAAGCACCCTAGTGGAATTCACTCATTCATTTTAATTAATTAACCACTGCTTTGTGCTGTTTCTGCTGGGAAATGTAAAATATCTTCAGTAAAAATAGCCCATTCACATTTAAATGTTGCACTTTAGCATTTGTGCTAGCCCTATTAGCATCTGCAGTGGAAATGCACAGCTAAAACAAAATGTGCAGTAACCAGAAGCTGAGTTTAAATAGTTAAACCTCTTATAAGACATGAACTTGCACGAGCAAAGGCACATTTCATGGCATTTTCATGCTAGTTACTGTGGTCCATACTTAAGGTAATGTCACTGCATGTGTTGTGTGCAGGATGTTGCACACAATCCTGTTGAATGTAATCAAGTGACATGACATTGTGATGTTATGCACAATACCAGGACCCTAAAACCAAAGCACCTTTTACCCATTGTAATCAATGTTACTATTTTACTACTGATTTGTAGCCCTATTAGCATCTGCAGTGGACACGCACAGCTAAAACTAAACATGCAGAAGTTAAAACTACAATATTGAACATCTCAAATCGAGGACTTCAGCACAAACTTCTAGAAAAAAAAAATCAATGACACTCTACAAAAAGTAAAATTTCCTCCTCATAGATTGTTGTTGATTCACAATGGAGGATTTTCACCTTTTCTATTTCAATAAATGTCTTTACTTTCAATTCCAGAGAGAGAAATTATGATAAGTGTGTTTCCTCAGTCACTTCAGTGCAGACACTTTCCTCGGAGCCTTTAAAGCCAAATGGAAATGGATCTTAGAGTAAAGCTACACGGGTTGGTTTCACTGAGCGTCGCTGAGAAGCAGCGCTTTTCCGCCGCCACGAAACCGGCCCAGTTAGAACTCAAAGCTTGTGTGAAATTAACAGAACATTGACTATACTGTGTTATGTCGACCCTGTCTGCCTCTTTATATTCCAGACTCCCACCCCCAAACTACCTTCGCTCACCTCGCTGCCGCTCTAATGCCTCACCCCCTTCCCCAGAGGTAAAATATCACAGTGACCAATCCAACAAAATTTGACCCAATGTTCTCCTTGTAAAAGCGGCGCTCACCCCCATGCGCGCTGAGGGAGGGCAGATAGCAGCGAAGAGGAGAAAGGGCTTTCATAAATGTAAACTAATGTGGTCTAAAACCACAGGGGTGAACGTAACCTTTTGCATTGGAGAACAGTGTTATTAGAGGAGCCAAAGTCAGAGCAGTCATTTAACTGTCTTCACAGTAACCGCTCCTCCCTTTAGTTTCATTTCTTGCTTCTGAAAACACTGAGGAGGAGGAGGAGATGGAGGAGGTGGAGGAGGTGGGGGGGAAATACAAATGCCAGAAAATGAAATAATAGAGTGTTTCTACAATTTCCAATTCAATTTCCTCTCGCTGACCTGCAGTTACAAGAGAAATCAATGCAGCTGGGAGTAAAACATTCTGAACTGAGGGATGGCAATAGCCTCCTTTTTTTTTTCTTCTTTCTTTTCCTAGCAAAAACCAAAGACCATCTTTGTTTTGGAAGATCACTCAGTGTAAAACAAATCACTCAGGAGTAAAATACTGGCACTTTTGCTGTCTGCAGAAGTAGGCACTAACCCAGACATATGCACTTTCCTCCGAGTTACCAAGTCTCACAGCAATGGCGTCAGTATATCACCGCTTTAAAACCCCCTACTCCTGTCCATTCTGGTGCACATTTGAAACTGTTTCTTTTCTCCTCACAAGAAAGACAAGAGGAAAAAACAGGCACATAAATACACATATTTTCTCTGGATGAGGCAAAAAAAAACTAATTAACCTCAAGTGTTTCACTAGAAGACTGCAGCAACACAGGGAATTTGCACAAATGTCAATAAAGAGAACAGAGTGTAATTTCTGTTTCTTTTTTTCACACCTTCTGTGCCAAAAGGAGCAAAGTGAGAGATGTCTACCTTTTCCCTCTGCCTAAGACAAAAGCCATCCATCACTGGCGTCGTCAACACAACAACGTGGCCTGTAGGATCACGGTGCGAACACCTTTTCCAGGTCTAAATTAAATCCTTGATCAGAGGTGTTACCTGGGATTAATTCAGGTGCCACCATTGAACACAGGAGGCTTAGACAAGAAATCCGGGCCAGAATTACAGTCCCAACTTCCCTCCATAGACATCAAAGACGCAGGGATAATAGGGAAACGAGAGGAGAGAATAAGTAGTGTCTCCATGACAGCCAGTGATGGAGGCTTCACCCTCTGAGACCGACAGAGCATCACATCTGGTGTCTCAAACTAGAGAGCAGACCTTCAGCTACACAATGAGATGACAGGCTTTACAGTGGGTCAGACAAACTAATGCTGGTTTTGCATCAGCATTAATTTATTCAGTTGTCCCACTTTTTGTAGCATTTGACAGATTTTTATTTGTATTTGGAAAGGACACTTCACAGTTTTCACAGCCTTTCCAATGTATTTACACTAAAATTATTTTTATTTTATGTAACCTGTTAAAGAAAAATCTGCAATTTAAAAAATGTGTTTTTAATTCCACAAAAATATCAATAAAATTGCAAAAAAAAAAAAAAAAGTACTGTGAATTTGTATGTTTAGTGTAAAATTAGGTAAA
>OMNN01099593.1:4018-15662 GCA_900302755.1 Chromis chromis | reverse complement strand
GAACAAGCACAGTCCCTCATGCAAATGGAAATACCAAAAGTCACTGGCCTACCCCTGCAGGAAAATGCACACCACCACATGGCAAAAACATCAACCAATCAGGAACATCTTGAGGAACATGACAATCACCCAAGATGTTGATTTGACCTCCAAACTTCCTAGACCCCATTCTGATCAAGCATCAACAGGATGCAGTGGAACAAGTTTGATTGACAGATGGCCCCACTGCACAAGCCAGAGTACCCAAAGGATCCACTGCCAACGTCCTGGTGCCAGACCCCAAAGGACACCCTGAGAGGTCCTCTTGTCCATGCCCAGTGGTTCAGAGTATTTTTGACCACATAAGGGGGACCAACACAATATTAGGCAGGTGGTCACAGTGTTATGCCTGACCGGTATATGAGCCAGCTTGACTCAAATTCTCCAACAAAGACAATTTCCTCTCTGCTGTCAAGCCATTAAAGGGTCAGTTTGATTTAAAGAGGGTCAGTTTTGCCTCCCATCCTGAGAAAATAGTTGCACCATGAGTTTTTTTGGGCCTGGATGCAGCATATCAAAGTAAACCTAATGCTACAGTTATCACAGTTTGATGAGGTGATCATAGTTATATCAGTTTGGGCCTGAAACTTCAAATTTTTAGCTGAAACAAGACCATTTAGAATGCAGACGTTGTCTACAGACGCTATCAAAGAAGAGCATCATGGGAAATGTAGGATTTTTTTGGAGCTAATCGGGATAGCTCATACTGCTGGAGTGCACCAATTTGAAGGAAATTTTTGAAAAATTATCCTCACAAAAAGATATATTGTAAAATCAATAACAGTCCAGCAGCCGACTCGGGCAAATTAAATTATTTATCTGCTCCAAAATAATTGAGCACAAGTGGCCACTCTTCTGTTGCTCCATCAGAGTTGGATTGAATTTACCTCCTGACTTCATGACATTGCAGGAATTCCGAATTTGTAATGTTTCGTAAGACCATCTAATCCTCAAATAGTTAGGATTTTTAAGAACTTAAAATTACCGTATCAATGCAACAGCTCTGGCTCGAGGACTTTGCATCCGCTAAATAAATAATGTACACCAAACGGCTCCAGTCACTGTGGCATATTTTGCTGCTGTATTTCCACTGAGAGGTTTTGATGTACTCCTCAGATGTGCCAAACTCGGCTGAGAGAAAAAGCAGCATGGAGCCTAACTGAGTAATGTTTAATGGGGTTTACCGTGTTTTATCTCCGGCTTTTTAGTGGCGGCCAAACAGACCAGCTGCTGAGTAAATTCAAAGTGCTAATCAAGTACTTTTCACCTCGGCAGGGATGATAAAAAGCTCCCGAAATCAAATTATTCAACTTCTGTCGCGTTTCCAAGTTCCTGAAGGAACAGAGGGCGATCTCAGCGTCCAGCCGTGTTCGACCCCTGAGATGTGACGTGTGCTACATGTGATAACTCCTGCCAGTGTTTCGTGTGCGTCTGTCTGCATGAAGTGTGAAGTCTGGCCCAGTAGCCTCAGTGGAGACAGGGGTCACCCATTGGGTGTCACCACTCTAGCATGACTCCGCTCTGACAGCAGGCCTGTGTGCACAGTGTCTTGCCAGGCTTTTGCATATATACAAAGCAGTGTTGTTGCTTGTCAAACAAAGTGGCGGGGAATTTGCATAGTGGTTTCGCTGCTGGTGCCCTTCACTCGCCCTGTGCCACTTCCATCACACATCTGAGCCTCGCTGCACTTGGACCATTTTGATTCTGTTGCTTTGAATTCGGAGTTTGGATTGATTTCACATTTGTCTCTGGGTGTGACATGAACTAGCGTCCTCGTGAAGTGATAAATCAGTCTGTTCCAAAGTTTAACAGATGCTTTGTTTTCTTAAAATGTCATCACTGCATGTCCTTGTCCTTCAGTGTTTTCACTTCCTCCTAACTACAAATCACATAATGACCGACTGCTGTGATAAATAATGAATGATTGGAGATTTAAATCATTCAAATGTAATTAATGAATTAGTCTTTAATAATTAACATTACCGAAATGTTTTTCTCGCAGCTGCGAAAATACGGATTTACTGTTTAGTGTAGTGCACTAAGTATCCCGATATGGACAATTAGTGGACGGATTTCTTTAATGCCGTCTTTGTTGTGGTAATTTGAAAGTCTGTGTGATGTTCAGTAATGTGTTTTAATGCTTTTACTCACACTAAATAAATTATATTTGGCTCAGACCACCTGTGCCACTGCTCCGAAATTAAAAAGAGAGAAGCTCACAGATTTGAAATTAAAATTCAAACAGTCCCAGCTGTATTACATTAAAAGGAAGCTTTTTTGCCATGATCCCAGACTTTATTACCAGTTAGGAAGTGGAGTAACTGTTTACAGAGCTTGAAAACACATGCCAGAGCCTTTAAATGTGCTGATTATGGCTCCCCCCCTACTCTCTTTCCTATTATCTCCTATTTCCTCTCATCTGTGACTGTGACATCCGCTCACACACCCCTGTGCTGTACGCCACACAATAAAAATGTTTAGCATCTGCTGTGGAAATCATTAGAACAGTTGTCTTTTAAACGGCCGCACACTAATAGCTGTCCTGCCCGTAGGTCGGCTTCTGTGTTATCATGCTGTTTGTTTGGAAAAATCAGAAGACTTTGACGGCACTGGAACAAATGAGTGAATTGCAAATAGTGGAGCAAGCTATGCTCCTGGTTTCACACATTTGTTCTTACTTGTTTCTTTCTATATATACAATATTAAGCCAAGATAACAGAATTTGCATGCATGTGCAGCCTGTTTATGTGGACTCTTTAGTTACGCACCTGTACAGAAAGGTGCAGAATCATAAGAGGTAGCTGTGAACCCCTTTTGTTCAAGATTAATTGCCGTAATTGCGTTAGCGCTCTACAGTGGCTTCGGCAGAAAAGGGAACTCGTGTCACCAGCTGGGTAATCCATCTTCATAGCAGCAGCACCATTTTTTTTTTTCCTGCAGGAGACCAGTGGAGGGAGGGGAGGGGATGTCTTATCTACCCCAGACAACCCTGCGGGGACGAGGTTTAGATGACATCAGCTGGAACAAAGCAGCTGAGAGCGCAGAGCCAAGCAGGTCTTGCTGATGAGTGTGTAAGTGGGCCGTGTCAGCCGCGGAGAGCAGCCTACAAAACACAGCATTTCAATATGTCACCGGCAGGAAGGAATCAAGTTTGTTAGGACGCACTCAATCAAGTGTCCTCTCCGTGAGCAGGATGTGCTGACGTCTCCGCCGTTGCTCCCTCTTGCATTAAACGGCGTCTTTTAAAGACCTTTTAGTATTTATCTCCATCGGCTTTGGCACTCATGCAAATATTTGAGCGGGATCTTTCATGCCTTTTCAAGAAGGTGTTTACACCCGGAGGGAGGCTTTAAAGCGCTTTGGGTGTGGCTGGGACAAATCCCCCCACTTTTGTTTCCAGGCGCTGTGATGCTGCTGCAGCGTGTTTCCTCAACTGCACAGCGGATGCGTGTTTCTTTGTTGTGTGTTTTGGTGCTAAGTGCAGAAGAAGAAGGTGTAGTGTTGGAGTTTTGCCATTATTTTTTCCCTCAAATTTTAGATATATACATATTTTTTTACTCTTTTGCATTTATTCCGCGCCCCCACGCTCCTCTCCCCAAGGAGCTGATGGACAGTCGGAATTTCAGCATCCTTTTTAGCAAGCCCAGTCCTAAAGGTCATGCATCTGAAATAGGTTTGACATAGGCAGTGTTATGCAAATGCTTTATGCTAAAATTTTATTTTCTGTCATAGTAATGTATCATTTTTTCTGGGTTATGCATCATACCTCAGGAAAAAAAAAAAAGATATTCAGACTCAGGGGGGAAAGAGTATAAAACCCGGCTGGTTGCTGGATTCTTGTGGAAGCAGAATTGAGTCCTTTGTGTGTTTTATAATCACTGAGGGGAGATGCCACTCCAAGAACAAAATGCACCTGGCAAAGTGCTGCCAAGTCAAACATGCCAACTGGGCTTCTGTGGCGTCTGTAGGTGCACACAGACAACAAACATTATATATTTCAAAAGGTTTTATCTATTGATTTTTTAAATTAAAAAATCCCAAATACTGGGAGCCCCTATAGCCTAGCGGTTATGTTGCGTGACCCACGTGCAGAGGCGTAGCGGCTGTGCCGGGTTCGAGTCCGACCCCAGCCATTTACCGCATGTCCTTCCCCACTCTCTCCTGTTTGTAACTCTATCCACTGTCCTGTCCTCTCTAATAATAAAGGCACGAAAAGGCCAAACAACAAAATGAAAATAATTGTTAATTAGCAGTATATATACAATTCAAAAGGTTGGGTAGTTTGATTTGATTTGATTTCAATTTTGAGTTCATCCAACTGAGAATTTTTACTTGTTATTCAGATTCAAAGCGACACATTATTTTACAATTAGCTCCAGGTAATTTACTCACAGTTTAGGTGTCTGAAATCTATTTGCTGGTTCACAAATTAGCTTGTATTCCATTACTTTCTCTCTTTTTTTTTATCACTTATTCCATTAAACTTAAGCCCTTTAGCTCAGAAACCTTGTACTCCAGTATTATAGGTATTAGGAATTGCTCCTAAAGTACAGACCTAGAATCTTATGGTAGTTTTTTTTGTCATTTTTGTATGATAAAAATAAGTATTTCTGTAGAATGTCAACCTTAATGCAATGCATGCTGGGAAGTATATGTAAATAAGCTAACTTTTTTAATTAACTTAATTTAATGAGTCATTATGTAAACCAAACTCATTATATTTAAATGATAGTTGAACTTCAAACTAATTTTAGACACATCTATACTCATTACATGGAGTTAAGAATATAATAAGTGTAATATAAGTAATTAGTAAAGATAAGTTTCTGCGTTTCCAACTAAGGAACAGAAAGTAAACAGAAATATTTTGTTGTGTACTGAATCACAAAATAAAACCCACAACAACAAGAGACAGACTTGTTTAGTTTGCATGATTTAAAATTTAACTTCAAATGCTGCCAGTTTAGGTTTCTAAGCCCTAATGTCTTGTAATTGTTAATTAATGCCAACGAATATCTGCTGTAGTTTTTACAATGTCATAATGGTTTATTTGGCACTACTGTATATTCTACAGACATGAGTTGTGGATGTTCTTCATCTTTGATCGTTGAAGTCCCCCAGCAGGCTATTTTAAAAGGCTGAGCATACTTCTATGCTTCAAACATGCATTTCTTTCCTCCAGCCTTAATTTATTAGTACATCTATATTGAGATTGTGAACTGTGTGAAACAGGGAACCAGCCTTAGCCGCAGCAGTCATTGTGCACTTGGGAGTCTAACCACTTGAGTGACATCTTTGAACAAGGTGAGTGCAGGAAGCTTGTTGCCAAGGTAACATCTGTTCAAAGTTTTATGAGCTCCTTTTTTACTTTTTACCCCAGATTAGTGGTTTCAGACAACTACAGATGTTGAGTCCCAAAGCACAAAAGAAAAAAAAAACAGAACAGAAGGATGCTGCTGGAAAGTAGAGGAAACTGGAGACAGTGTAAAATGTCACATTCAAAATTACTGACATTCTAACATCTTCGTCTGTTTGTTTGCATAGAACTTTAATTTCATCTGGCCATGATAACATAATATGGAATAGAAAAAATATAGTGGGAGATGAAAATTACTCACATATCTTCACCTTTTTAATTAAATTTATAAGATAGGATCGTGATGCATTTATGAAACTTTGCTTAAAAATAAGCTGCCAAAAAATTTCACACAACCTATCTCTCAATGGCCAGCCTGAAGTGACCAAAAATAGCCTTTACTGGTTGCTTTGGACGTGTCATGATAACACACAACAGTAATCTTGTTGGAAAATGTTTTCCCCTTCAGTGGTGTAAAGCATCTAAATCAGCACCGCTTTGTTCTGTAAGTGCATTCATGGTGTCTCAGCGCAAACAAGCAGTACCTTTGTCACACAATGTGAGTAAATCACAGCTTATTTAGACAACCAGTCAGATGAGCCATGGGTTACCGACAACACAAGGAGCCTCATGGCCACATGGCAGGAATTTTTAGCATCACTGGTTAGAATGATAGCTGCGATTAGGACATGAGGTTTCAGAAGGTCATCTGCCAAATATGCAAGAATAGTCCTGGTTACATGGACAAGAGAGTGCCTTGTGTGCAGGTTGAGTTTGAAAAGGAAAATTCAAATTTTTTTCACTTTTAGCAATGGTTGGTTATCATTAGCAACCTACACCGATCAGGCATAACATTATGACCACCTCCCTAAAATTGTGTTGGTCCCACTTATGTGGTCAAAAATGCTCTGAACCATTGGGCATGGACAAGAGGACCTCTCAGGGTGTCCTATGGGGTCTGGCACCAGTGGATCCTTTGGGTATTCTGGCTTGTGCAGTGGGGCCTCTGTCAATCAAACTTGTTCCACTGCATCCTGATGATGCTTGATCAGAATGGGGTCTAGGAAGTTTGGAGGTCAAATCAACATCTTGGGCCATTGTCATGTTCCTCAAGATGTTCCTGATTGTTTGATGTTTTTGCCATGTGGTGGGGTGCATTTTCCTGCGGGTGTAGGCCAGTGACATTTGGGATTGCCATTTGTGTGCTTGTTCTTGGACAATGTTTATTTGGGTGTCTAAGTCTCATCAACACGGATGTTAAAATCCAAGGTTTTCCAGCAGAACACCACATAGTACCAATATGATCAATGTTATTCACTTCACCTGTCAGTGGTCATAATGTTGTGGCTGATCGGTGTATTCCCTGACTTCACCTTTTATTGTGTTGTATCTTTTAATTGTATTGTGTTTTTTACACAGATCTGCCTTGTGGTCATTGTGTTAATGTCTCATGGGTTGCTATTTAAAATTGTGCAGCACTTTGGTTCAACTCCCGTTGCTTTAAAGGAGTCATTACATCTTAAATCATCCAATTTTTAAAACAGTTTCCGCTCGACCTTCACTGATTTGCCTGAAGATTTTATAGCATTCATCATGCCATTAATAATGGACGAGTAGATCAAATATCCTCTGAGTTGAAATATGAAAAAAAGTGAAGTAGTCATGAAAAGTCCCATCTTTGAGCTCATATTAACCAGTAAATTTATAACATAGAAGTCAACTAGTGATATTTCCTTAACTGTATGTAGTTGCATGTCACAATAATTAGTTATACTTGGAGAGCCATTTTGAAACTCTAGAAGTCTTTTCTACTTGGATTAGCCTATCTAGCAGTATTTTTGTTTTTGTGGTACAATGTGGCTCAATTAGTTATGAAAGTTAAATGAAAATAACTTGATTTTTAAAAAATTTGACTTTTGTGACAAAGTATTTCTCACAATCATTGTTAAAACTGTTCAAAATGATCTGTTAAAACAGATTCTCTTGCTCTGCATTCCATTGGAAATATACTTGGCCTTTTAGAGCAATGTCACAAGCTGGACTCTGCAGACAGTTGAAGTGTGAGTACAGAGTTTACCTTCAAAATCTTTTCTGATAAGTTTAAGAATTCAATAAGTATAATAGGTAACAGTTCAATCTGTTTTTCAGCCTATAAAGTGGGGTCTGAAAATACAAAAATATGCCCATTTTAAAACTCCAAAATTCTGTTTTACTTGGATTTGGCTATTTTGTGGTAAAGCTTGTCATATCTGCTCAATCAATCACAAAAGTGAACTTTATGTTTTGTTTTGTATTACTGTGACGTGAAACTACAAATGGTTCAGAAAATATCACTAGCTGACTTCTGCATTATCAACTTTTTCGTTAATGTGTGCACAAAGATGAGACTTTTCATTTCAACTCACCCATAATCAGAGAACATTTGATCTGCTTGTCCAGTATTACAGATTCTGAATCAATGACATGATGAGAAATAACAATCTCAGAAAGTATTACAGTATGCTATAGATTGAGCAAAAATTTCTCGGATACCATTTGAAATATCCATAGAAGTTTCAAGCAAATCAGAGATGGTCGAGCAGAAGGTCCCTGATGATTTGAGATGAAATAACCCAAATGTGCTTTATAAACACATTTAACTTGACTTGACTTCACTGTGGATGTTTTTACAGTGTACTTCCACCCCTTGAGTTTTTCTTACTTGTAGACAGGGCTGAAAAATCCTGGTCCCCGAAAGTAAAAATCCTTTTCTGTTTCAGATGTCTCCCTCTTCCAACACACCTGATTCAAATGATCAGCTCATCATCAAGCTCGGCAGAAGCCTGGTAATGATTTTGACCATTTGAATAAGAGGGAGACATCTGAAACAGAAAAGGATTTTTACTTTCGGGGACCAGGATTTTCCAGCCCTGCTTGTAGATTATTATTCACTCATTCCTTCACTGATATCCCTTCCCTCTGAAGACACACAGAGGCTCATGTGACCTGAGGGGGTTTCCACATGCTCATTATTATTTTTTGCTAAAGGGAAGAGATAAAAATCTTTTTCCACCCAAAGCGTCCTACACATGATATCACAAGGATGTTCTTCCTTCTATCACCACCCTCAGAATCGGACTCTATCTGCTCTTTGTCAAGTAGGTGAAAAAACCAGAGAGAGACGCTGACAAACACAAAGCGGTGAAAAGAAATTAACGCCTCGCATTCTTGCATAATTTACAAGGGGGCCATCTCATGATCATAATCAGGATCTGGAACTACATGATTTAATTTCCTCTCAGCAGTCAAGGAGATGTCATTTGATAAATTACCCATCAATACCAGACAGTAGGGGATGCTGTGCAGAGAGTGCATGTGAATGTGTGTTTGTAAGTGTGTGTGTGTATGTGTGAATGTGCACACTACACGGACATGCTGCCACAGTGATTCACAAGGATTTCTATGTGAGTGTGTGTGTGTGTTTCGAGCTCAGAATAACCTCACATTAGCAGCCCATTATTTCAATAAACCTCCTCTTGCATCCAGTTGACAGATCATCTGCCTAGAAAAGCAGATATTGTGGCCTTTAATCAGTCAGCCCCCTCCGAGCCTCCGTAGTCTCTTGTGCAGTATTTAAATTCCTCATTTACTCTGTTGCAGGCGGGACGTGCCTGTCCCCCATTGTTCGCTCTGAATAAACTGGGGAGCTGATCGTGTTAAGTGCAGCCATGATTGATGGCTGCTGATGAAATCTAATATACTCGCCCCATGCCATCGTTTAGCAGAAATAGGATTAGAGAGAAAGACTCCAACACAAGCTGATAAAAGGTGGAAATGTACTTAATGCACTTATTGCTTTTCTGCATTTTTAAAATGGAAGAGTTTTTTTTTTTTTCTTTTTGGCTCTGGTCGAGTAACTGTGGGACTCTGGGACATTAACTGTTGAGTGATGGCTGCGGGTTGTGGTGTGATGAAAGTGAGTCAGTGAAACGAGGTAAGAGCGTGTGTCTGAGGTCATACTGCACAGCTTATACATTTAAAACCCATAAAGTGGAGTTACTGTCATCAGCCAGGCCTCAGTGTCATGCTAATTATCGTCACAACTGTTATAATCGTCTCCTTGTTTTTTCGCGAAAAGGTCAGCAGCTGATGGCAGAACATTTCAAATCTGCTTTTTCACAATCATATCCACGTTTTACACACTGCTGTGGCAAATGGGACATGATTCCAAGCCTCACTGTGCTAATTAACCTGTAATAGACAAGAGAGCTGTGGAGGATTGTGAGGGATTTTAGTGACCCCTTGTGGGATGTGAGCTTCAGTTCATGATGGAGTGACTGATTATAGACTGAAAAGGGGACAAAATGCTGCATATTATGTGTAAGGGTGGACTAGTAATGGTGTTTCACTGTTAATATGAGCTGTTCTAGCTAAAGGCTGCACAGACCGGCTGCTATTTAGACAGACAAATGGGGCAAACTGTACGCACACACACACACACACACTCTAGAGCCCACTTGAACCAGTCATAAGTCTCGGCGATACCCTGTCACCCTCTCTCTCCTCTCATTCCTCCTCTGCTCTGTGTTTTACCCACTTCACAGCTACATTAGCGCTTGATTTGGGTGTAATGGATTCTCCCTCCTCCCCTTCCCGCCGGTTCCCATTGGCTGTGGCTGGCCTCCAGCCCGGCCCACCTGCTCCACGGCGCTCTCCTTAATGTGACTGGCCGAGGATGATGGATCACCGCCTGTCACTTCCACCTCCTCCTCCAATCAACAACCAGCCATGGAAATTGATTGTTCTAATTTGCTCTCATTATTATTATGATATTAAGCACAATATACAGACACAGCTCACTGTCAGATCTGGGCAACGCCGTCATTAGTTACAGGGGCTGGAGAATACGCCTCAGTGGGGTTTTCTCCCACAGACGCCAAGATGTAAAGGAATCAGTGAGCGCTGGAGAAACACACTGCTTTTTCTTAATAAGATTTGCCACGCAGCCCCTCGCTGAGGTGATGTAGCATCTAATTAAGTTCAATTCGGTGCATCTGGGAAAGAGAGGAAAAAAAGGAGATATGATTAAGTTCCTCCTTGTCAGATGCGGCGTGTTCACGTGCAGCTGCCGGATCAGAGGAAATGGAAGGTGCCAGTGTGAGGAAACACTCATCTTTACATCTGCAATGACTGCGAATAGTACAAATGTACAGTTATTAAATGTTGCTTGGAACATGCAATTAAGATGCACATTTACAGAGCGAATGGTGCTGAATAACAATGAGAGGAACCATCCTGCTCAGGTTTCTGGTGTTTGCATGCTTCCTTATTTTAGAAATGCAAATATTGGATCATATCACTGTCAAAAGTAATATTAGAGTAGGTTTGCAAATGACTTTTCTTATTCTTCATCTCTTCAAACACCTTTTGTCTTCATCATCATGCCTGAAGTACAACAACCAAAGGTCAGCAATATTATCATTCCGAGTGCTTTAGGCCTTCTCCCCCCTCTGCTGTATTCACAAGCCTGATTTGAGATGGTACAAATGAGACTCCAAAAGGCCAAAGCAAATACCACAGAAATCTGCTGATCGTGATATTACCACAGCAGCCCCTCCAGCTGTATACGACTCCTATGTTCCACGGACCAAAGTGTATCCCCAGCCATGCTGTTATCAGCCCAGAGTATATTGGATAGTGCTTACATTAACACACAGTGTCTAACAAACCGCTTACGCTCCTTTAATTGGATTACAAGGAGTGCTGCATTCCCATTGGTGAGATTAGGAGGGTCCGGGCACGGCGCCGACTCCCCCTCCTCTGCGTGAGTGAGGGATCTGATTCGCCGTCGTCCCTAACGACCCGCAGATGCCAGATGTTTGATTGGTGGAGTGGCGCTGGCAAGGGTGTTTATTGGTCCATGACAGTGTAATAAGGGGGGATGCCAAGTCGCCTGTCAGGGTGTTAAAGTGTCTACTCTGATCTAGAGGTGATTAATGAGGCTATTTATTTATTTACTGGCCTTAAATACAGTTTGTGGAGATACTTTTCTCTAAGTAGATTTAAAGGTCAGTCTTGAAATATAGGATCCAAGCATCCACTGGTTCTTATTTGACTTTTAAAAAATGCTAACAAGAGGTGCTGTAGGGGAGTAATGCAGCGTATATAAACAGTCTTATAGTTCAAAGCAAAATCATTTTCTTCTTATTTTTATAAGTATCTCATTATGGTGATAGCACGGCCTTAACTTCCACTGATGACACTGGTGTC
>OMNN01099592.1:3629-20229 GCA_900302755.1 Chromis chromis | reverse complement strand
ATGTCGTCGCTCAAATTGACACTGTTTACAGGCGATCCATTGAGCAGCATAACCGACAGGTGGAGGAGAACAGGTACGTGCTCAATCGGATCAGTGTGTGTGTTTGTGTATGTAAGATTTGACAAGGCATCATATTTATAAACCCCTTGACATGTGTTGTTTAGCATATCATAAAGGGGTTGTGCCCCACCAATTTTTCACACATAGAAACGCCACTGGGAACAATCAACAACAAATATTTTACAAAGATTATATTCAAAATACAGGCCCAAAGTACAAACTCAATGCAACACAGCTTAGGTTTCCAAGGGGCAGTGGTGGCCTAGTGGTTTGTGAAGCAAACTTGTAACCGGTGGGTCGCCCCCAGACTGGCAAGAGGTTGAGGTGGGAAAGTGAGAGTGACCGCTTGTACCAGTCACCACCACTGTGGGCCCTTGAGCAAGGTCCTTAACCCCTGACTGCTCCCCGGGTACGACACTGCGGCAGCCCACTGCTCCTAGTATCTATAGTTAAGGTTAACTTTGAATAGGATGGGTCAATGCAGAGAACTATTTTCTCCACAGGCATCAATAAAGGTTAGATTATTGATTATGATTAATGCACCTGTGATCGCCGACATATAAGTTAGAAAACCTGCGATCACTGTCCATCTGCATTTTCCAATCAACCTTGTTACATGAACATGGTTATAAAATGACTTCTGGACCTATGTGCGACTACCACAGTGAATGCATAGTCCTCACAGTGAAGCATGGAGATGGTAGGGTGATGAGCAACGTCTAGCAAGATGACTCAACTTAGAAGTAATGCCATCAAGTCAGCTGGTACAACTTTGAATTAACTGACATTTAAGTGATATACAGTGTATTCACTTCTGTTTTTTACCGTCCACAGTATCTACGAAATAGCAGCATGATAGTACAACAGAACTTGGTTACAGTGTAAAGACTGCAGCTCTCCAAAGAAAACGCCACATTGATAGAGTGTAGCATTCATGAGATCCGTTGTTTTTGGATTGAAGCAGGCGATAGAGAAGTGAGGAGTCATTAAGTGCCTTAAAAAATTAAAATGGAACAATGAATAAATGATTCATGACACAACAGAAAAGCATGTGCACCACTGTTGACCATCATGACAGGAAATGTGCACCATGATGGATCACAGAGGTCCCAAAAGATGATGAGGTGTTAAATTGTGATCACTTTTCTTTAACAAATCTCTGCAGGCTGACTATCATTTAGTAGAATAATGAAATGAAAGGACTGCCTCAAGGGTAGGACACGGATCTACTTACAAATATTTAGAAAATGGTTGGAAAACACACACACACACACACACACACACACACACACACACAAAGCATGGTCCTTTAAAATAAATCAGAAAAATGAATCTTAAGAATACAAAGATACAAATAACCTCAGCTGACCAGTGACCAGTTAATTTGGCCGTTGATGGAGTTTGTAGTTCTCATGGTTATCTTCTTCACACATAAACACAACCACACCAACACATCACACCAGCACAGCCTTATATTTGTTGTCATTTAGTTGTACTGTGGAATTACTGGCTAGACGCAACTGTAAGTTTTGATCCCAGGTTTGTGGGCAGTACTGTAAATCAATGACACGTGGCATTAAATGCAGCAAATTGAGAGTCAAGGCAGAGTTGCGTAGTCACCTGTTGCGATCCCTGTGTGGTGAAATTTGGCACACTGATTGAGGACAGTCCCCTGATTTTTTCCACAAAGTTTCATGTCTTGTGCCTCAAACACAAGTTGGAGGTGTGCACGTAACTTTTGGACCATATGCTCACTTTTTAAAAATGAATTACCATTGGATTTCTTCGATCAAGTCCAGTTAAAAGCAACATAAAGTCCATGAAGGCCACCATTAAACTTTAGAATAAAAAGTTACAAATGTCTCACAGGCCACTAAATTTTTCCAACCTTCACCAAAACTGACAGAGATTAACTCCAAGTCTCATATAGTTTTGATTTGTCCGTTACAGCCAACCCTAATGATTGGTCCCCAAACAGGAGGTCTGTTCAATAACCAATCACTTTCACCAAGACCTCAAAATTCACAGGAATAGGTCAAAATGATCTTTTACCTTACATGTGGAGATAGCCACATGAAAGTTTTAGTTTAGCTGAAAAACACATTTGAGCTCTACTAAAATCAAATCAATTTTACATCCACTTCAAGTGTCACAATCTAAAGACAAATTCAAGATTAAGTAAAAGACTTTGGCTTTAGATTGTGACAAAATGTGTTTATGTGCTTATGAAGTGCCTCTATGTACTTTGAGGGCCTTAACTTGGAGCATATTTCCAGGATACGTTTGATAAGCTTTCATAAATGTTCTTTCTTATGATCATCTAATGAAACAGATTTGCCTGAATTTTAAGCAACACATCTGTTACCACCACCACACAACCAAAGGTCTGCTTTTACCCTGAAACTCTACTTTCTTCTAATCTGCGTGTCTAACTCCACTGGCTGTGTATTTATTTCTTAGTGCAGCTAAAATACGTCCAGCAACGGAGTAACGAAGCTGCCCACTTGTTGCTGTCACCACTCTGCCGATGTTCAAGGTGTAATTTTTGTGATGCACATAAAAGCAAAGACCTCCTTGGACTTCCTTTGAAAGAGTCAGCAGCAGGTCATGCACAGTGCCCACACTGCAGGAAAACACAACAGGTAGAAAATTAAAGGCTGCAGCTGGTGCACACATCAGCCTTGCTGCTTTTACATGGTTGCAAAGCTGAACTATCCTACAAGCAGCTGTGGACATTCTTTTGAGAATAGCTCCCAAAGTACAGCTCAATCACCACAACAGGTCGAACAAACTCCATCACAGCCTGACGAGTGCCATATAAGGTAAGGCCGCTAATTCCAAATAAACCGTCATTTAAATTTGGGAGTTTAACAAAGTAAAGTTAAGTATGACACATGTAGAACTGACAGGCAGGCAGACAGACAGAGGCACTCGGTTGTTCAGCCAATCGCTACTCTTTATCGGGTTCGTAGATGGACAGGGTCCGGGCTGACGGGTCGGTGGCGTTGATCCAGCGCGGCATCCAGAAATGGGAGAGCCACTCAGCTCGGCCCGGGTAGTGCTTCTCAAACACCTGTCTGAAGTAGTAGGCCTCTTTGGTGTGTGGGGGGTTGTGAGGGAACGTCTTGTGAGCCTTCTCCATCTGGTCGTCGTTCACCTGAGAGAACACACAGGGCAGGAGACACACGGCGTTTTAACCACGCAAAGCAATGACTTCTGGGTGCTGGGCAGAAAACATTTGCAACAATTTTCCATCGCTAGCTGGGAAATAACATAGAATGCAAACTAGTTTTCTCATTTTCTGTGTTACATGCTGACAAACTAATTGCTGTAAACAAACACTTTTTCACCAATTACGTCTCTCAGGGAAGTGGAGTGATTTCAGCATTACCTGTCTGGAGAATATGTGAGTAATTCTAATGACTTTGTTTTTCAGTGAACTCGCCGCTCCTACTCACAATTAAATCCCACGTCCTTGTATTTTAAAGTAGCTTGTTTTTTTCCACGAAGAGACATTTCTTTCCTTTTTCTTTCCTTCTCCATTTAATCAGCACAGTGTGAAATTTGATTTTCATGTGTAAATGGAAGTAGTTGAAAATGTTTTCAAATCTGATGAAAACATTAACACCAATATAGAACTAATTGACAAACAACACACACCTTTGTGCGCCGACAATAAACTCAGCTCGCTGTGTAGAATTTCAAGGTGTATTTACTCATTAATATTTGGGTGATTAAATAATGCATATCTTTGCAGATGGGACAAAATATAGCAGTAATTGTTTTTACACGTGCATGCTGCATTACATGGCAGATCAGCGATCATTTGTTGCTTTCCCCCTCTCTTCTGTTCCCTGGCTTCAGCTTCATGATATCTATCAGTGACATTTGTTCGTTCTTGTTTCGGCCGAGTGTTCTATATTTTTTTTACTATTTGCCTTATTAGACAGAACAGTTATTTACAAAATGTGTCTTTCGGATGTTTTAATGTCCTTAATGCACTTTTTGGTGTCATTACATTCTGGTAATGGTGCTTTTATTTGCTAACCTGCAGTGTTGTTAATATTATCCAGACACATTTGATATTCCAGTTGTAAACACTGGTGATAATGATACCATATGTGAGAACAATCATGTCCGGTGTCGGGTCAGGGGATCGTTTCATTTGGGAGGAGCAATGAACTGTTGACCAGTCAGCAATAAAGTCATCAGTGGTTCCTGCTGCTGCTCCACCCCCACTGATCTACACACCGTCAGCCCTTCTGTACCGTCTTCTTGTGGGAGAAGAGCTGGAATGAGCTGCTGATTACTAAATGCTTTTTTCTTTTTCATTTGTTTTTGTCACAATAAACTGAGATCACCTCATGTTGTGTCATGGTATCTTCTTTAGCAGAAGCTCCCTGGTTACACTTAATATTCAGCAAGGTAAACAATTTAGGGTGCATCTAAATGAAAAATACATCAATGCAGCCAATGTAAAAAGTTGGTCTGGAGCCCTGAAATTGTTAAAATAAATGAACCTTTCTTCTTGTTTGGATTTAAACCATGCTGAAAAATTCACCTTGGTTATAAACAAACCCACAGTAACACCTGTCTCATAGTGCATTGTATCCCCTCACAGCAAAGCAAGTAGCCTCATAGATGGACCTTCCTGTCCAGAATGTGTTCCTGGGAAGCCAACAAGAGTTGGGGCACAGAATCTGCTTGGGATGCAAACTTCAGATTTTACTCAGATTATCCATAAGACCCAGATAAATATGAAGATGACAGTGTAAAAGGATAAATTTACTAGTGTGCACATCAACCTCTCTGCATCAGTGATTTGATTTGTCTGTCACACTAGTCATTAGTAATATTACATGGTTCAAGGATGCCGTTTGTCGTCATGCCCTCCCATTCATGGATGTTCCTTCACCATTCAACCCCTTATTCTACCTGAAAAACTTCCCTTTAATCAATCATTTACAGCTCCACAACTACAGACTGAACATCCATGGACTCTATGCAAAAAAGGGACACTAAGGAGAATGTGGAAATACAATAAGTCTGTCTGTTCCCATCACGAGGCCAGAGTAACATCTGAAATATTGACTCCTACTTGATGAAAACTCTAAAACTGAGGATACATAACAGCTTTATAACAATGAGTCAATAACACTGGTGTCATGGTTCTAAAAATTCAACTCTATCAAAGTCGATGCCACAGAATAGAAGCACAATAAATGCACAAGGACATGAAGTACCACCCAGCTGGACAGAGTGAGCAGCTGGGGAAAAAGTTTTGGCCATAAAAACCCAAATTTGGTGGTTTCCGTTACATTCTAATTCTATCATATACAATGATCTTAATTTCAAATGTTTGCCTACCCATTTGTAAACATCTAGTGAATTATTATTACCCTACGCTCAGCTTCAGTGTTATCGGTTTTGTTCCTACAGTAGTACTCACCATAGACTCCAGATGCTCCTGCAGGTACTGGTACCAGGACTTCTTCATTGACATCATGCCATCACTGAAGGCTTCTTTGCGCCTCCACAGGATCTCATCAGGGATCAAGTTGAGACCTTTAAAGGAGTCCCTCAGCAGGTGCTTCTCCACCCCATGCTGCTTTCACAGGAGACACAAACCAAAGCTAGAGCACTGCCTCCAACAATCACCGGACAGCTCGGACAGCGAAACGAGCACTGACCTTAGGAATCCTCATCTCCTCGGGCAGGGAAAGGTAGTATGCTGTGAACCTGTGGTCCAGGAAAGGCACTCTGAGCTCCAGACTGAAAAATAAAAATCATCATAAGATCACTTAGTGTGGATGATTGTGGGACATATGGGTAAACAAATACAACAATAATGTGTCATTATCAGTCTTTCATTTATTTTATTTTATTTATTTACACCATAGTCGGCATTAC
Organism: Chromis chromis; assembly: GCA_900302755.1. Taxonomy (NCBI): domain Eukaryota; kingdom Metazoa; phylum Chordata; class Actinopteri; family Pomacentridae; genus Chromis; species Chromis chromis. Next base: position 14,259 of record OMNN01099592.1, on the reverse strand, counting down.
CTTAGAGAGTTTCCATTATCAGAAGGATTTATATTATTTAGTTTTAACCATGTTTCCTCTAATTAAACGCATTATCGAAGCTGTAATGCTCTTCCATCATGTTGCTGTTGACCACTTTATTTTTCCCCCTCATGAAGGATCTCTCTTTTTCTGATGTTTTATCAAGACCACTGAAACTAGCCTCCCTAAAAGCTGTTGCACAATATTCATTAGTGCAACTTCTGATCTCAGTCCATTATGCAAGTGGTTTTCTGCCCAATTAATTAGCTCACTTACTGAACAAAAGTTAAATAAATAAAAAGCACTGATGGAACGTTCTCTATTTGTGATTACAAGGATGCAGGCAGGTTGGATGGTAGTTTCAGCAACGGAAAATTAATGATCAACAATTTTATCTCAGACAAAATGCTAATTACTGGTTGCAGCTTTTCAAGTTCACTCAGAAAACTTATGATGCGTCGATATTATGGAGGGCAGTTTTGCTTATGGAGTGCTCCCAGGATGAGTTCTTTAGAAAAGGCAAAGCTGTGAGTGAAGAGTTACCCGTGTGCAGCAGTGGTCCGATCGGCTCGGAGAACATCAAACAGGTAGAGCTCCTTCATCAGACGAACGCTGTCCTCTGCTCCTGCTTTGGCAGATGGAGCCTGGAAGAGCAAAAGCAGTTCTGTCAACACTTATAGTTTATAAACCGCTCCTTTCAGAAGATTTAGCTTTATGTCTGAATAAACACCTTTATTATGGCAGTCCCACCGTGTTGGTAACATCTCCATATCACTCTCTGAACTGAATGTCAGATTAACTAAAAGGCTACACACAGCATGAGAGCTGTTTTCTCTAAATAACTGACTGCTGATGATTTTAGCAACATTACATATTCCATGACTGAGAGCTCTAAATCAGTGACTTGGTGCAATAAAGTCTGTTAATAACAACAAATCCAACTTCTGTCCTGGTGTTCCATCAGTCTAAGGAGAGCAAATGTAACTGCATCTCAGAATAAATTCACCAAAGACCAGGTTTGCAACAAGAAATAGAAAAAAAGAGTATACTTGTACAGCATTGCAAGTAAGAGCTTTATCCACTAGGGGTCAGCAAAGACAAGAGTTTCCGTGCTTTGCTGCCGTAAACTTCAGGAAGTTGAGTCACTTTCAGTTCTTTTCCCTTGTTGCATCAGTGCCTCCTCTACACAATTAGAGCACATGTTTTATATTTTGGTAAGCCCCAAACAAAATCCATTCTACAACATTGTGATGTCATTGCCACAGAGCAGACACCAGTGTGTTAAAACTGAACTTGACTAATGTGGATTTTTTTTGTTTCTAGACTTTGAAATAGTTGGAAGTCATTATTTTGGTCTCCAACCTCCATCTTCAGTTCTGAACTCAAGAAGCCTCTCAGAGGAGAGTATTAATGAAGAGTCCTGATGCTGTCTAATTAAGCAAATAGGAGTAGCTCCTGTCCTTTAACACATCCTGTCAGATTTCTATTTATGTTGACGCATTTGTCTCAAGTTGCAACACGCTGTTTATCAGCTACAGCATGCCAGCAGCAGGGTTAGTCTTTAAAGCAACAGACTCTGTCACAACCTGCAACTTCTCTGCTCACACTGTACAGGAAAATCCCCCAGCTAAATTGTGGAGCTCACACTGAATATGACCTGCAAAGCCCCTGACTGATTTGTGCACTGCCAATTCCAATGAAGGTTATTCAAACAAAAGACTGCTGTGTGCTCAGAGTTGACAGAGAAGGAGATACAAACAGCGTTACTTTGAGCAATTCAAAAGCTGAAACTGCACTCCTGGATTTAATACTTCATTTAAAGTTAACTATAAATAAGTTCCACTTGTCTTCATGAACAGTTTTTAACTTTATATATTTTATACTTGACAGTATGCAGCATTTAATGCCTGAACTTTTACAGGAAGAATTATGATCAATTAGACTTCTTTGAATGATTTCATTTTCTCAAAATAATTTGTGAATTTTTTGTGTTTTCTGACTGAGATAGACACCAAACTGTGAGTTTTGTGTAGTGTTCCATCATTGCATTTCATCTAACTACCTTTCGATTTTAACTAATTATTTAAATATACACCGATCAGCCACAACATTCTGACCACTGACAGGTGAAGTGAATAACATTGATCATATTGGTACTATGTGGTGTTCTGCTGGAAAACCTTGGATTTTAACATCCGTGTTGATGAGACTTCCTAGACCCCATTCTGATCAAGCATCAACAGGATGCAGTGGAACAAGTTGGATTGACAGAGGCCCCACAGAGCACCCAAAGGATCCACTGCCAACGTCCTGGTGCCAGACCCCATAGGACACCCTGAGAGGTCCTCTTGTCCATGCCCAATGGTTCAGAGCATTTCTGACCACATAAGCGGGACCAACACAATATTAGGCAGGTGGTCATAATGTTATGCCTGATCAGATACAACTATAATGTTATATTTGAAATTTTACTCAAATAAAGTTGCCAGGTAAAAAAATAAATAAAAACATTACTTAAACTTTAGTTTGACAAACTCAGTAACAGTGAGTGACTACTGGAGGACCTGCCTTATGAAAGTAAATGTATCCCTGAGTCAGCTCATCGGATCCCTCTCCAGAGAAGATCACCACACTGTCTGTCTTCTCCCTGATGTACTTTGAAATCAAGTACATCCCTGTAGTGGAAAAAACAGAAATTAATTCCTTAATCCCAGTTCATCTGGCTGCATAAAGACTACACCCCACTTTACACACAACAGTGAGTCCCAAAAGCTGCAGTTTCTCAGAAAGATGGCTACACCGGTGGAAAAAAATATTAGCTTTGGTGATAAATTATTATTGTATATAAAGGGTTGTAGATTACTAGCAGAGGTTATTTTCATATAAGAAGAAATTAATGAGAATTTTCTGCAAAACCTGCAAAAAATCACAAATAAATTGATACCAACTGAAAATGAGTATCATGGATGTAAACACTAAATATGCATACAGAACTATTACAACTTTAATACAAAATCCTAATTTCATTTTTTTAAATGTGTGCCATGTTTTGTGGCTGAGACAGTATTTTTGTTTTGTGCTGCACACGCCCATCTACTGTATGTCACCGTCTCTTCTACATATCTGTTTTGTCACAGTGTCAGTTGTATTGTGATCAACTCTTATTTGAAGACTGGGTATCTTTGCAGATAGATGTGAGCAGTGTTGTTGCTGTTGGATTGCAGCACAATTAAAATCCCATATGCTGCTCCCACTGGCCTCTTTGACTATTTTACTGAGCGCACTGGATTCAGCTCCAATTCAAACAAGTCAGTCAGGAGGAAGAGGAATGTGGTGATGCAGCATATTCAGCCACACCTTTGTCACATCAGTGAGCACACTTGTCTGCAAAAATGTAAAGCAGTTAAACTCTTAGGTAATGTGGATAATTCCAGAATTTTTCGAGGAGAGCTACTTGCAGAACATTTCAAGAATAGAGAAGTTAGACTGGCACCTTACTATGTGATCAATCATAGCCAAAAAATACCAAAGCACACTGCTTTGCAAAGCCCTTAAAAGTGGGCTTAATGTTTAAACTCACAGTCGTCATCAGGGCATTAAAAACAAGTAGCAGCTTACAGATAAATCAAGGCTGGAATCAGCTGCCACAAATTCCCTGAGGTTTTTTTTTTTGTTGTTGTCCAAAGTCATGGTGTGACCATGTTTTGGTAGTTTCTGTATGCTATAGATTCCGTGCAGTGCTTCATGTTGCACTCACCAACAGAGGCACGTATCGTGGTGATGTCATAGGTCTCCAGGTGGAAGATGACTTCCTCCACAGCTTGGATGCCTTCTTCTGTTGTGAAGTTCACCTCATGGTGTTCACTGGCAATGTGAGCGGCCACCTGACAAATTCAAACAAAATGGTGACTAACAACAAACAAAAGTCTGTGTTGTTGTCTCCAGAATCTGCAATAAATGCTTCCTATCATAAACTGTATGAAAAAAATGCAATTTAAAAATGAGTATTACCACCTAGCAGTTGTTTGCCTCTGAAAAACAGTCAAGCTGCCCACCCATGTCTGTCCAGACTCATATACTGGGCCATGCAAAAGTATTTTCCCCCCTACAGATATCTTCTTTTTCTACATATTTGTCACACTTAAATGTTTCAGATCATCAAACTAATTTTAATGTAAGACAAAGATAACCCAAGGAAAAACAAACTGCAGATTTTTGATGATGATTTTATTTTTAATGCTGTCCAGCACATCTTGCCCTATGGGAAAAAGTAATTGCCCCCCTAGCTACCAATCTACCAAATAACCAAATTCATTTGGCGATTAGGTTCAGTTTCACCAGCCACACTCATATATGATTGTTGCCAGGCTTGTTGAATCTAAACATCAGTAAATAGAACCTGTCTGGTATTGTGAAGTAGCTAAACGGTCTCAAAAAGCAGCACGATGCCAGGAGGAGATTCAAGAACCGAATTGAAACAAAGTCAATGACAAAGTAGATGTTTAGCCACATGTAAAGAAGTTTCCTCCAGGTGTTTACAAGAATGGAACAGACATGAGGCCACAGTTACCTTTCAGCAAAATGTCATCAGTTCATCTTTGTTTCCAAGTGAATTTTGTGCCAAATTTAAACGTATTCCCTCAAGGCGTTCTTGAAATATTACATTCACTGGATGGATGGACAACTGAGAACATTATGTCTCCTGCTACGGCTGTTAAAGGGGGGCCAAGGCATAAAAATATGCAATCAGCTATAGTATATCTAAGAACATGTGAGCCTTCAGCAGTGCCATGAGGGAATGTGTTACATGATCATATGAACCGACCTTGCGAGCAGCGAGGATGTCTGGACTGTCCTCGGACCCGATTGAAAATGTCTGGATGGGATACTGCAGCTTCTCCTCTTTGGCCAGTTTAACCAGTGTAGCAGCAACCAAGCTGGAGTCCAGACCACCTGAACAACAGACAACATGAATCTGCACCACTGACACACGGGGTTTCTACACAATTTCCATTTCAATATTCTATACTTTTCCATACATGGAGATTTTTCAGACCATATTTCACATCGGAGTGCAAATAGCTGATGATTATTTTGATGTTTAGATGTTTATTATGTAAATAAATGGCTTTGAAATCTAAATGTATGTTACATTCTGACTCTTTATCAACCCCACAAATTAACAGAATATTCATTTAAATACGACATTATCACAATAAGAAATTAACATTTAATTTCCCCTGCTGTTCCCCTTAAAATACTGTCTTCTAAACTCAACAAAAACCTCTTAACATACTCTTCACTCTTCTCTCCTTCCTCAGCCATCATGCTAGCACTAACATTAAACTAACACCAACTGATTTGAGGGTAGCTGACGTCTGGCTGGAGTTTCTGGGGCACAATTTTTTTTATTCATTGTATTTCTGGCAGCCTTTTGCAATGTGTTGGTTGCACATGTTCATATTATAATGAGAATGAAAACACGATTTATCAGTCAGCACTACTACGAGGGAAAATTAAATGACACATAACCAAGACGAGATCAGTTCAGCCTGTCCTTAATGTTCTGCAGATGCCTACAACAACTAATCAGAATGGATCTTGCTACCAACCAACCAATTACTGTCAGTGTGTGCTCGCCATGTTTGTTTATATTCACACCCACACACAGACGTAGATGCTAGCTGGGAGCAAGTGCATGGTGGTGTGATTCAATTATGCTAAACAAGAATCTTATCTATGTAAAGGACATGAACATTTCATGAAACCGCCACAGGAGCAGTAGGAGAAAGTTACCTGACAGAAGACACCCGATTCTCCTGTGAGACATGAGACGTTTCCTCACAGCATTCTCAAACAGGGTTCTGATGTTGCTTTTCACGGTTTCCTCATCAAAACCTGCGGAGGCATCAGTTTTTTTGAAATGTGACACAAAAAGCTAACCAACTCCATGAATAAGGTGATGAACAGTTTCCTACTTGTTGTCAGTCTCTCCACGGTGTCACAGATGGCATGAGCAGGCTCTTGTGTGCAGCAGTGAAACGGCTCCATCTGAAGGGACTGAACTTTCCCATTTGGCTTCAAATCAAAGACCTCGAAGTGCCCGGGGAGAAAGGGAACGATGTTGGCAGGGGTGGCCATTGCATGGGTAACGTTTGTCAGGCCTGTGATCAGAATGGTTATGAGTTAATCACTGCAATCACAAGCTTAGAAAAGAGCCAGTTTCCACGAGGGGTTATAAACTATCCCATTACCTTTGGCCTCGGAGCAGACTGCAAGGAATCCATCGTCTGTGAGGAATTTGAACAAAGGCCGGACACCATACGTATCTCTTCCCAGATGGACTTTCCTGTTGGCAGTGTCCAGCAGAACGAAGGCAAAGACACCATCCAAGAGAGAAGCCATCTTCTTGATGCCAAAGCGGTCATACATATGGAGCAAAACCTCACCGTCCATTTTAGTCTGGAAATCAAATTCAAACTGCTTCTTCAGCTGAAAGAAGAAGAAGCACAGACAAGGTTATTTTATCTTTGTCACATAAAACTTCATACCTCTCCACAAAACTGACATTGTGGTGGAACAAGCAGGGTTGTATCTACTAAGAGCAAAATTCACCTTATAGAATTCAAAAAAATTAAACTTTTCAAGCTTATAATCACTTTATACTATAAAGAAACGGTGAATTGCTACAACATGGACAAAAACATGCTGATATTACTGGCATACTATTGTAAATGGTCTGCACTTATATAGCGCCTTTCTACCTTAGTGGTACTCAAAGCGCTTTACAATGTGTTTCGCATTCACCCATTCACACACACATTCACACACCAGTGGTGACAGAGGTTCCATGCAAGGTGCCTGCCTGCCATTGGGAGCAATCTGGGGTTCAGTGTCTTGCCCAAGGACACTTGGGCATGTGGAGGGGCTGGGGATTGACCCACCAACCTTGCGATTAGTGGACAACCCGCTCTACCACCTGAGCCACAGTCGCCCACATGAACTAACCACACTAGCATCTCTAAGAGGCTCTACTTAAATGGTAAATGGTCTGCACTTATAGTGCCTTTCTACCTTAGTGATACTCAAAGCGCTTTACAATGAGCTTCCATGCAAGGCTTGGGTTCCATTGGGAGCAACTTGGGTTTCAGTGTCTTGCCCAAGGACACTTCGGCATGTGAAGAGGCCGGGAATCGAATCACCAATCTGCTCTACCACCTGAGCCACCGCCTACTTAGTGGTGCTAATGTTACTGTCAGCATGTGAACATGCTCACTATGACAGTGTTCATATACTGATGTTTAGCAGGTGTAGTGTTGACCATCTGCATCATCTTTGTTTAGCATGTTAGCATTTGCTAATTAGCAATTGCATAGCGGCCATGACATCATCCATTGGTTTGTGAACTGCTGTCCTGAAGCCTCTAGTTTGGAATTTGGCCATTGCCATGTTAATCTTTTAAAGCTGCACTTAACAAGCCTGCAGTGGATCAGACTCACAGCTGGAGGACGTTACACTTCGCCTGGTTTGGCACAGTCAAACCTTTTAAACCTTTCACAATCTTCCATGTTTTGTCTACACCTGTAGCCATTGTTTCCCCACGTATGCTATCCAACTAAATGATGACTCTTTGGGTCGTGGGACCTGGTGTACGTGTTGGCAGCACAGATGTTATTTTGATAAGACGATTGATGGTGACAGATGGTCACAATCTTCTTTTCCACATCTATAGTGACACAAACTAGAGCTATGATTGCCAGTAATCAGCGGTAAAGTCTTTATTTTCCACCACATCAGTCAAACCGTTCTGATGATTGCTATAAGGCTTTTTGCATGTCTCCACTGGGATTTTGTTCAACTTTGTGATGATCTCAAAGTTTTAAAGATTGAAAGTTTCCTTTCCATAACTCTGGTCTTCAGGGCCCTCCACAGATTCTTGACTGGACTCTGGCTGGATGCTCCAAAAATTAAAAGTAACTTTTGGGTCTCTGTCTTGTTGGAAGGTCCATTACTGCCCAAGGTCAAGTTTTTCTGCAGACTGTCTGATGTTTTCCTCCACAATCTTAATGTAGTCCTCTTTTCCCTATGATGCCTGTTTACGTTGCTACGGTTGCCTCTTCAATAAGTTGAATTCCCCCAAAAGAATTACATTCTCTCCGTCATGCTTGACCATGGGGATGGTTGGGATGGTGGTGTTGGGGTTTAATGCTTCTCCTTTCTTTCACCAAATGAAAGCCATGAAAGCTTTTGCATGCCTGTCTTGAAGAGCCTATTTTGTCAGCATCCATGGAGACCAGTTGTGTTTAACGTCTGCTGGAGTGTCTGTTTGAGATGTTGGTACCAGAATTGCTCAGATTCATCAAGATGGCCTCGTAGTGATGTTTGAAAACCTTTCGGCTTCGCAGACTGCTCTTCTAGCCAGTGCAGGGGACAACTTGAGATTTTACATAGTGGGGAACTCCTTGAAGTTTTTCATTCAGCTTTGCATGGTAGCCGCTGGCACTTGAAAACACTTTATATGACTTTCTAGCCTTCCCCTGTCTTATGAGCAGCCACAAAGTGCAACACTCTCTGGTGGAACATAACAGCAAGCTCCCTTTACTCTTAGGGTTTTAGCCATGACTTGCAATGACTAACCAGCTGTGACTAAAAAAACTGCTTAATAAGATGGTATCAATTTGTAGTGTATTAGAATTCTCTGGAACATGGTAGGAATTAGCAGGATCATTTGGAATAGTATGGAATTGTCATTCTTTCAAAAATCTCTGACAGTTTTAGGGGTATGAATGAAAGTAAAATTGACATTAACATGTGTCTTACTGTCACTTATATATGCCATTTCCAGCCAGAAGAAACCTACTAGACTAGTCAAATGAAAATTTACTACATACCAAAATTTGGCAGGAGTTTTGGATAATTTTGGGCTTAACTGTATAAGACGAAATTTTTCCAAAATCCAGGTTTGAAAAAGTGTGTGTAAGTGTCACCAGGTATTTTATAGACCTTATGGGTTGGTAGAAGCTTTTGGTTGGATTTTAGTCGACTAGCAGGAGTTCAAGTCTATATATTTAGTGAGAACTCCAGAGTCAGTCAGCATTTAAAGTGTGTGTTTTTACAAGAGTAGGAAACAATGGCCATGTTTCCACATAACTTTTAAGTGGATTTGAAGGGAACTTTTGAAATGTCAACAAAAAAAAAGGAAAGAAACTGCTTTGGATCAAATCAACTAAGCTGTGTAGTCACAAGGTGGAGGTACAGGCTATGTTCCACATGACTGTAATAAACAGAGTAGAAGAAACCGAAACAATACCAGCTTTTTGCCACAAAACAATTGGTCGTGTTTTCATGCTGTCTGGAGACGAAGACAACAAAAGGAGTGGAAACAGCTGATCAGTCATGCGAGTTAAATAATAGTTTGTTACGTCAGACTTCCATCTCCTATGATGTGCATTAACTCTTTTACTAAAAGCCTAAAACCACATCAAGCGAGAATAGAAACATTTTTGTGAAATTGGGGATGTTTTGTCTTTTAAATTGTGCTTCTTCTGTCTTCTTCTTCTTCTAAGGGAAGAATGTGAAATCTCTGCGCTGCAGGACAGAGAGATTCAGAAGATCATTCATCCCCACAGCCATTAGGCTTCAGAACTCTCTGACTAATGGGAGATGAACTGCAGTCACCGTGATCTTGATTTTGATTTGATGTTAATTTGTTTGTTTCGTTGTTCTTCTGCCCGACACCTGAATTTCCCTTCGGGGATTAATAAAGTTTATTCTTTTCTATTCTAATGTGATACTTGAGAAAAACATGTTTGCCCTAAGTAATGGGGAAAATAGCCTCAATAGAACATTGACAGTAATAATGGGTAACAATGTTCTCTTTGTGTCGGCAAGAGCGTCTTTATAAAAATATTAAGTTTGACAGAACTGGTGACTTTTATTTGACTGTAGAAGTTTATCTACAGAGATCTGGTTTATACCAGAGTGTGTTTACTTCAAGGCTCTTTTACATTGTAGTTTTGCCTGATCTATAAATCAGTTGGGTCAATATATCAACCAATAATAGCTTTAAAAGATGTATCAATGTCAGTGTAAATGCACCCTAATAAGTAAAGAGAAATGTAAGGATGACATCCACATGTCTCTTGCATAGTTTGTTCAGTGATGAAGGACATTTTTTATTTTGACACTGTAGAATGTCCCAGTCAGTACACTGTATATCTTAACTTCGGGGAAGCGAAATTGCCCAACTTATAAAAGCCAGAAACAGAAAAAATTGTCGGATGTTCAATTTTCTGACCGTCCTTGAACCAATCATCATGTGTGATGCACAGTTCTGTCGAGAGAGAACCAACTTTTTTTTAACCAAACCTGAGCCTACAAAGCTGTGATATTTGATAAAAAATCCCTTTATTCCACGTCTCATTTTAAAATTTGTCACAAACTGTTTCTGCCATTATAGCCTAGCATGATCAGTGATGTAACAACTGTTTGTGGTTGCAGAGCAAACCAAAGGGTGTTGAAGATATAGACATGAGACATTTCACAACAGCAGCAGCTCGCCATCTTACCAAGTTGTGGTTATAAATTTCTCCATTGTAGCAGAGCCACAAGAAAGGAAACTTCTTGATGC